>JARJEB010019769.1:0-34052 GCA_030264535.1 Liometoxenus newtonarum | reverse complement strand
CTTCGGGTTCTTTCCAGATTTTAGATCATATAGATATTCGTTAAATCTTGTTGAACTTTAATACGCGATCAATGTTATTTAATTGCAGTGATTTCTGAAAATCCATAACCCACGGTAGTAAGTTATGAAAATCCATAATTCACGGTAGTGAGTTATAGGTACCAATAATCACTCAAAAAATGTTAATAATGTAGAAAAATTAATTTAACATTTTTTTTATGATATTTATAGTATTCTAATAATTTTTTTCAGGGGAGCATTCTCGGTGGTTAAACGATGCGTTCAAAAGTCGACAGGATTGGAATTCGCAGCCAAAATAATTAACACAAAGAAGTTATCAGCTAGAGGTAAGAAACAATTTGAAGATATTTTATTTCAAGTTTTATATGTATAGTTGTCAATTTGACAGGTTATAAACTGCGTGTTAATACTATTTTTCCACTATTAAATTAATTTGTCATGTTAACTTGTCGCGGCAGGAAATTTGAAATAATTCATCAAAAGTTCAACTGGAATATAATTGTCGTGTTTGCGAGGCAGTTTCTACATTTGTTATTAAAATTACAATGTTATATATTCATAAACATATAACTGATTCCCTTTCATCCTGAATTTCTCCGTTTCTCCGACAGGTACCTATAGGTAGTTAGATTAAGATCACGGGTCGGGTTAAGAATCGTTTCGCTTTTGCACTCACAACTCAGACTCACAACAGTTCGCGATAAGAATTCTCACGTAAGATTTACGAGCCCGTCCTGTAATCGAATTAGAACTTTGCAGACGTAAACTTATTGTGTTTGTTGATCACTAGCAAAGCAAGGAATAGCATTCCAAGTTTTCCTCTGACAAATACGAGCTATTTTAAGAATCCTCGTTATGTCCTTCTCACATTTTAACTTGAATTGATTTGATTAACTTCTACTTCAAACATCAGGTCAAACGAAAAGAAATTTATGTTTTTATAGTCTTCAGATATGCGTATTTATATGTTTTGTTTACTTTTTGTTCATTTTGTATAGAAGAGGAGACTGTTATGTTTTTCACCGGAAGGCAACATAATAAAATTCCAACAACCCTACGTAATTTTTTTTTCGGTTGTGAAAAATGTCTACAATAAATGATAATAAAATAATAAAAAAAAGGAAAAGAAACTAGGACATTTCCAAGCTTTTTGTTCTTTTTACACTAATGTTTTTAACGACGGTTCTGGCTGGAAGGCGCATTGCGACATCGTGTTGGCTTTTCCTGTCTCAAAAATTTCCCTCTTTCATCGTACGATTACGTCAAGCGTCTTTTATTGAAATTGTTCTTTCTTTGCGTTTGCATTTACATTGTGTTGTTCATTCGAATATTTTTATGAAAACTATCAAATGTTGTTTTGTTTCCTTGCTTGTTAATAAACAAAGAATAGACAAAGGTGCAAATAGGACTATTGGCTTTTGAACTTGAACAATCAGTTAACAGACCATAGAAAAATTTATACAGAGTGATTTTAAATGATTGGCAAAAACTAGAACACAATCAATTGAAAGTATAGGTACCGGGTAAAAAAAATAATGACTAGGAAATAATAAACACCGCGGATTATGTTTAACAGCGTTTTTGATTTGTTCCTTTTCAATATTAAGTTTGTTAATCGTATTTCCGATCACCTTTTTATGCCTGATAGATACTAAGCATTTTACATATCTGATAGGGTAGTTCGACAAAACATTTTGTATTCGCGAATTTCGCTTCAGAAATTTACTATAAGCCGATCCTGTTCCTGTTCCTATTCCTATTCCCACCGCACCAAACAGAATGCTTCTTAATCCTGACAGGAATAAAAATCGAAAATAACACACATTGCATCACGTTTACATGTATATAACATACAAATATTTGCTTATACAGAGTGATCCAAATTAAAAGACATCCATCAGTTTACATACAAAAGTACGTAAGTGAACTAACAATTGGTGATAGAAAAAACAAGCTAACGCTTATATATTAAGGATCTTTTTGGACATTGTGACAGAGCGTAGCGTGGGGGGTTCGGAGGTGCAGGCGCACCCTCCTTTTCAATCAAAATATAAACTTCTTCTAAAGTAACACCATTGTTAGTGTAAGATTAAAATTTAAAAAAAGTTTAATTCAATTTTTAGTTTTTGTAATAAAATTTTCAAGACCTCCCGCCCTCTAAAAATTCCTTATGGCTACGCCAGTGCATTTTCACATGTATTGCAATTGAAAGAAAATACACGTAGTTCCATCTTCGATGGTCCACTATTTTGAATAGTATGTATAAAAAGTTTCTTCAAATATTTCCGACTTTAACAAAACCAAATAATTTCAAAGGAAAATAGAAAAAGAGAATTTTCTAACGAAAATATCCGGAAGATAGATTGACATGGGTATAGGAAGATGGAAGAAACGTGCACCCATGAGGGAGGAATGGGGTGTTTGAGGCCAAAACCCAAAAGCGGTTATAGCGCCACAGAAAAAAAGAGATTGACATGAAACTCTTTATTTTCCGTTTAAGAACATGTTCGAATGTTACATGTGCTTGATATGATTGTATAGCTTTAGCTAGTATTTGATCATTTTGTCTGAATAATGAATTCGTTATTGATTTTATCAAAAACTGTTTATTTGGCTTGTCCTTTAACTAAGACGTGTTCCATCATATCTAATAAATTATTTCCAAACTAATTCAATTCGCTCTGTGAAATGGTATAAAAATTGTACTCGCATTTTTTACAAAAATAGAAAGAAAATGTCAGGTTTGCATTAAAAATACTAATTTTTGTCTATATTTACTTTGTGATAGAAAATTTATATTGTAAGAGGAAACATCAATTGAAAAATGTCGAGGAAAATGTGGGTTGGTAGCCGGAAGATGAAGTGATTGCTTCGAAACCAGTCGTTAAAATTAAATAACATTGTCATTGTGGGATTAAGCTTTCCTAAATTTTTGTTTTCCTACGAAAATTGTTGTTCTTCGACTTGAGTCGCCACAGCTCCGTAGCTCAATTGGTTAGAGTAAGGCTTAGAGAGGCGTGATTGCTGGTTCGATTCCAGCCGCGGAAAGTAACTTTTCTCAGCCACCATCGTTTTCAATAAAAATATGAACTGTTTGTAATGTAATACCATTTTAAGTAAAAGATTAAAGTTTAAAAAAAATTAAACATTTAGTTTTTGTTATAAAATTTTCAGCACCTCCAGTAAAAATTCCTGGCTACGCCACTAATTCAACTAATTCAACTTAAATTATAAAATAACCTAAAGGCTGAAGGATGATGACAATTCCAATATTTTCCGGTTGAAATACAATAATTTCACGTAATTATTTCTATTTTTCAGATTTTCAAAAGCTAGAACGAGAAGCTAGAATTTGTAGAAAACTTCAACACCCCAATATAGGTATGTTATAAAATCACAAGTTTGTAATCTCCATTAATTCATATATTTCATTAACATCACACTAATTGTCATTTGGTTTCATTAGTTTTTGTTAAGTATTGAACATTTTTCAACGCTTTTCAAGTAATATCATCATCCATCGTTCAACATCGCGACTTCATTTTACTTCATTCACACTATACTACTTACTATACCTACTATACTACTATATCTAATATTATTGTGTTAGTATGTAGATAATTGTTAGTTGAACATCATAATAAATGTCAAGTATTATCATTATCTGTATTGTTCTTCGTTCTCTTTCATTTGCGCAGTTTGCAATCCAGACGTTCTCAAGCATTTAGGTAAAATCATTATTGAACATTTATTTCGAATTGCTTGAATTTGACGTTCTTCTAGCTTTCTTTATAGAAGTCTACATACTTATACCGGATGTTTGAAAAACGAATGGCGGAAAAGTGTTTCATGCTTCTGAAAATATGCTCTCATTAAAAAACAACATGTAACAGAAAGAACTTTTTCTACTTTAAATCCTATATATGGCCATTGATTTTTTGTAACACCCAGTATAACTATTCGCCTGAATTTTCTTTCCATATATTTATTTTCCTATAGATACATTAAACTATTATTTTGTCAAAACTTCAAAATTTCTATTTTTGAACTGTTTCCAAACAATTGCAATGAAATTGGCACTAAAATATCGTTTCACAATACAATGCAGGACATAAAAAAATTCTTATTCAAATCTTAATTAAGTCAACTATCAAGTTGAACTATTTTGATGTTATTTTCATTTTTGATTTCAATTCACATCTATTTCGCGTAGAACTGCATGCGAACAAATGCATTATTGGATTTTTCATTTTTATTTATTATTCATAAATTATAATAGAAGGTTAGAATATGATGTGTGGCAAAAATAGCACTGCAATGAAATCACTTCATATTAACATTACAGGGCCGGTTTATCCATTAGCCCAACCTAGGCGATCGTCTAGTCTAGGGGCGCTGCAAATAAGAGCAAAATAGGCACATTCGTCAAAACGCCTATGGCGCTTAAAGTTTCTAAACCGGCCCTGTGCACTTACACAAATACATTGAGAGCTGCTCAATGGTTATAAATTTCCTATTCATTTTTGATTGAAATCTTAAATGGCAAGTCAAAAAATTAATTTATAAAATTAATGCAGTCCTTTTTAAGTTGCTTTCAAAAACGACATGAAATTGTAAAATTCTTAATTGAAATAAGATGCAGGATATCGGTATGTCATCAAAATTCTTAATTAACTTTTGATCGATTTTCTAACATAAAAGGATTTCACTATAAATTGAAATAATCGTCCCCTGCTAACGAATTATTATAATTCAAATTTCTACTTTCCTTTATGCATCACAAATCCTTTTTTATTTATGATTATATATATCATTTTAAAAATAAAATTGCCGTATTGGTGTAACAACCAGCCTGTGTTCTCTTTTGCTTTCAGTGAGATTACACGATAGTATACAAGAAGAAAATTTTCATTATTTAGTATTTGATTTGTAAGTACCTAAACCATTAAAATGAAAAATATTTTGCCATAATTTGCTAACGAAAATGGTAACTCTTTAGGGTGACTGGCGGTGAGCTTTTCGAAGACATCGTTGCTAGAGAATTTTACTCAGAAGCTGATGCATCACATTGCATACAACAGATTTTAGAATCAGTCAATCACTGTCATCAGAATGGTGTCGTACACAGAGATCTCAAGGTAATTTTGTTTTTTTACATCTTGACTTGAAACCGTCGATCCTTGCAAATGACGTTCAATAATTTCCTGTTGGTTTGATTTCAGCCTGAAAATTTGTTATTGGCAAGCAAAGCTAAAGGAGCCGCTGTCAAGTTGGCCGATTTCGGTCTCGCAATTGAAGTGCAAGGTGAACAGCAAGCATGGTTCGGATTCGCAGGTACACCCGGTTACCTATCACCGGAAGTCCTCAAAAAGGAACCGTACGGTAAACCAGTGGATATTTGGGCTTGTGGCGTCATTTTGTACATTCTCCTCGTCGGTTACCCACCGTTTTGGGATGAAGATCAACATCGACTTTACGCACAGATTAAAGCAGGCGCTTATGATGTACGCAAGAAATGCCAATCACTTAATTCAAAAACAGACGGATTTATTTATTTGTTACGTTGATTTTAGTATCCGAGCCCGGAATGGGATACAGTGACACCAGAGGCAAAGAACCTTATCAATCAAATGCTGACCGTCAATCCTGGCAAACGAATCACCGCTGCGGAAGCATTGAAACACCCATGGATTTGCGTAAGCACCATCTACAACGGCACTAAGTGCGTAATCATGGTAACCGTTTTGTTTGCTCTGTGTTCATATAGCAACGTGAACGTGTGGCTTCAGTGGTACACAGGCAAGAAACAGTCGACTGTCTCAAGAAATTCAACGCAAGGCGCAAACTCAAAGTAAGTTTTCTTTTCAACATCAGCAACAGGCAGAACACATTTTCCCAATCCAGACTTTAACACATAAATATATGTACTTATAATAATTCATTCATTATTTAAGGGCGCCATTCTTACAACAATGTTGGCGACGCGAAACTTTTCAAGTAAGTACAATTTTAAGCTACCTATAAGTATAAATATATCCTTTTTTCTCTTGACAACGTACGAATATATGATTGAGGATATATTAAGAGGGAGAAGACGCATATGTTAAACAATTTCCACGCGATAAATATTGGCGATATAAGTAGATAGCATAACTACGTATGCATATATAATTTTCGTCCTCTTTTTTTTCGTTTTTCATTATACGTTTTGGTTTTTGGCGCGATTTCTTATTGTGTAAATAATCATTACTACTACTATTATTACCTACCTATAGACTGTTTTGTTCTAATACTGCGTAATTATTTATTGTTATTATTAGTACATGTTGCGTAAATATCTATATTGTACTTAGATGTTGTTTTTGAACCTTTTTCCTTAAGCATACGTACATGTTGTTACAGGAAAAATTAAATTTCTCAACCGGTACGGTACCAATATATTTTTTCGAAAAAGATATTTCTTGAAACACATGTATAACCAATATAATAGTCGCGTTCCTTTTACACGAAATCTGAGTTAGTTTTTGTGATTGTGACGTCATTACTCAGTAATCTGACCTGTCCGCTCTAATGAAGCACTTCGTTGGTGTATTTCACACACGGCTTATGTTTTTACGTCTTTTGAACAATCTCCTGTGGTTTCGACCTAACAAGCGCAACTTTAGCTTGAAAAATCAGTATCCCAAAATATATCACCGAGTTGGATCGTCAGCAACGGCCAGTGGATCACAACCTCTTAAGACGTCGTAATTTCGCCAAATTTCCTACGTCGTTCCATTCTCGTTCTATGATGATTCATCAGCATGCCTTTGAGTATCAGCGAGTTGGATCCTCAGCAACGACCAGTGCATCGCAACCTCTTAAAACGTCGCAATTTCGCTACATTTCCTACGTCGTTCCATTCTCGTCCTATGACGACTCATCAGCATGCCTTTGAGTATCAGCGAGTTGGATCCATAGCAAAGACCAGTGGATCGCAACCTCTTAAGACGTCGTAATTTCGCTACATTTCCTACATCGTTCCATTCCCGTTCTATGAGGATTCATCAGCATGCCTTCGAGTATCAGCGAGTTGGATCCGCAGCAAAGACCAATGGATCGCAACCTCTTAAGACGTCGTAATGTGGCTACATTTCCTACGTCGTTCCATTTTCGTCCTATGAGGACTCATCAGCATGCCTTTGAGAATTAGCGAGTTCGATCCTCAGCAACGACCAGTGGATCGCAACCTTTTAAGATGTCGTAATTTCGCTTCTGTTCCTATGTCGTTCCATTTTCAACGTCTTAATAGATTGCGATCTACTGGCCGTTGCTGAGGATCCAACTCGCTGATACTCAAAGGCATGCTGATGAGTCCTCATAGGACGAGAATGGAACGACGTAGGAAATGTAGCGAAATTACGACGTCTTAAGAGGTTGCGATCTACTGGCCGTTGCTGAGGATCCACGCTGATACTCAAAGGCATGCTGATGAGTCCTCATTGGACGAAACGGCCATACCTACATGTCTAAGTCACTGACGTTTCGTTTTCGAGTTAATATTGCATTGGTTAACAGATACTTAGTGAGATTGTTCAAATTTCATTATTGTCTATAACAATTACCGCCATTGTAAGCATTCAATTGGGTATAAATCCCTCTTATTTTGATTTATTTTATAAATTTCTGTTTGAAATCATGTCGTCATGCAATCTGTTAAGAATAAGAGATGTTTTGATTACTAACGTCGAGGGAAATTTCTTTGTTGAAGATTTCGTAAAGTTCGGTTGTAAGCTCGTTCATATACAAGTGGCTCATTTTAGCATCCAATTGATGACGTCATTTTCTGAGTTTACTGGGTGGCTAACACTCACTTTAGTGTAAAAGGAACGTAACTAATATGTCCTTGGGAAATTGGGTTCCTTATTCGAAAATCGGTATTTTACAATTTTAGGCACTACAAAAAAAATTATAATTTAAAATTTCATCGAAATATTTAAATCCGTATATACTTACTGAAACAGTTTTCATTTTTTCGCGATACAATACGGTTGTTCATATTTTCATACAAATAGTTTTATAACAAACAACAACGGAAACAATACGAACAACGGCACTGCACCGCTTTTGTGTGTTCTACGTAAAAACGTAAAAGGCAAAAGTGAAAAAAGCAAAAAGCAGAGAAACCTTTTGAATACGAGTACGCCCGGGTAGAGGCGACATATAAAATGCTACCTTGCATTTTCTTTTGTCGCATCAAAAGAACAATATAACAAAACCGCGTTTTGCAATTGGCAACTAAACGTTTTCGTTTCTAATCGTGGCCTAAACAATTTGCTATTATTTGTTTCAAAATAAATTAATAATTTTTACAAATATTTTGATGCATTTATGAATATTGATAATTCCTAAATATCCAAAATACCATGATGATTATTATAAATATTTAGTAAGCATTGAGTAGTTGGTAACTTTGTTTTGTTGGTTGTGGCGGACTTGTTTACGTCACCCTACTACCTCACTTCACTACTTCACCTTGATGCAACTAGAATGTGGTAAGAACACAGAATACGAGGTCTTTTGTTCATTAATTCTTCTTCTAATTCTACTATACTCTCTTATATTACTACTACTTCTGTATAATATACTCATTTGTTTTGTTTGTTTCATCGAAACAAATATTCACTAATTTTAAACAAATTTATAATACAAAACGTTTCTTGTTTCTTAATCAGAAATGTTGTGATTGGTGTTATTTGTTATATGTAGGTACTTAAGATCTGTCGTGTTCATTAACATTTATTGTTTCAATTAAATGTTCGCTATTATAATACAAATGCATACAATGAGAAGACCAGATTTGAATTAATCAAGAAATAATGGGGCAATCCTATACTTTTGACAGTGACCAACTAATGGTGGCCATGGGGTAAGAAGGGAAAAACACTCACGGGTAGAACTACGACTGTTACTTGCGTTCAATATTTAAAAATCCATTGGGACCATAAAATTGAATTTCTCCACCGATTTTTAATAATGGAGTGTACCGATTTTGTTAAACGCGTAAAATTTGTAATTTGCCTCTATTGATTTCCCATTGTCTATACCCCATGGCCATGACCACCATTTTTCTGACATTTTAATAAAATATCATAAAATATCATATTCCAATCTGGTCTTTAAAGCTATAGAAAACTTTTAGTAATTTGAATTGCATCTTGTGCATGAAATGAAGTGTTACTTATTTTTATTCTTTATTACTAATTTTCGAGAAGCGTAAAGCATAAAATTTCGATTTGCCATAAATTTTTTCGTTTGATTTGGTTTGGTATATTTTATATCTATGTGTATATAACAAATTTTCATAACATAAAAAAAAGATATTTTTAGTTCATTTTTCTTCATTGACAGAAAACGGGTTTTTATATCAAAATTCAAACCAACATCACTGCAATGAATATCATTTGCATCACCAACATTCGAAATTCTTTATCGAAACCAGCTTGATATGTCCTGTATCATTCATTATTGATGGTCTATACATATATACATTGTGACTGTGTCGGAAAAATCTTAGATGTAATGTCAAATAATTTTAATAAGAAACAAGATACGGGATACAATCTTTTGAAATTAATATAATTGAGCCATGCAATCAGCGCATCAATTAAAAACAATATTTTCTTTATCTTGTGGCTATAGTTTTTTTCCGGTATATCACTTGTATATTTTTTTTTTGTGTGCAATGTACATACCTACATGTTTTCAAAAACGTCTTGAAGTTGAATCAGAATCATCAGAATGATAAGTGTAAATCAATCATCGCACAAGTTAATGTTTTTCGTGGAAATTGACGTTTTAAGATGTTGTTTAATGGTTTTAATGTTTGTTGTCAAATTTTAAAGTGAATCAATTATCTTCTAAATGAAAATAAAATTGCATCATTAATATTATACTTAGGTATTTTTGAAAGAGAAAATAGAAAAACAATTTTTGAATTTTGTAAAAAAATCATATCTACTTATAAGATTTTGGAATATTAATTTAGATATTTCTTAGGAAATTAATTAGATTTTGTAGGAAAATTATGTAGATAAATTTAAACTAAGTATTTGCTTATTTTTCGCTATAATTCTAGTATTTACATTTATTACTTTACTATCTATGCACCAATTTGTTAGTAACAGTTTACAGTGTACATTTGAGACATGTCAGTAATAAAATTGAACTTTTTAAATTTATTACAAAAAGAAGAAAACTTATGCTACATATTTTGAAGTTCGTTTCCAAAACAACTTTGTTTTGAACACTTATATTAAAAAATTGCCAATTTTAAAGCAAAAACTTATTTTTCTTTTAAATTTCAAAATATTATTTTGGTTTATTGCCAGTTATGACATTTGCACCAGGTGCAAATGTTTATGCACCCAATGCACCAGGTAACTTATGGTATTTTAAAGTCCCTTTACAAAACAACTTTGTCCTGAACACAAAATTATTAAAGAATTTCCCATTTTAAAGCACAAACTTATTTTTCTTTTAAATTTCAAAATGTTATTTTGGTTTATTGCCAGTTATGACATTTGCACCAGGTGCAAACGTTTATGCACCCAATGCACCAGGTAACTTATGGTGTTTTAAAGTCCCTTTCCAAAACAACTTTGTCTTGAACACTTAGAATAAATTATTAAAGAATTCCTCATTTTAAAGCACAAAATTTTTCTTTTAAATTTCAAAATTTCATTTTGGTGCAAACGTTTATGCACCTAATGCACCGGGTGCAATGATGAATGCACCAATGTATCAATTGGGTGCATTCGCGTGTTATTCGCCAAAAAGATTCGTCATAGTAAAATAATTTTAAATTTTAATGTTATGGCTGGAATCTGATTGCACCTTCAGAGTGCCAGCGTTTGATTGTAACGGGTATTTATAACGTATTTATTTGCACCGGGCAAGCCGATTTGACATCACTGGTTGATTCAGCTAATCTAATTTCAGTTTTATTTAATTTTATTCGTAAATGCGAGGAAATTACTAAGTTCAATTTTAGAAATAGGTACTTAGTCCATATGTACACATGGTAACCTGTATAAATAAATAGGCCACTAAAATATTTACTGATTGCAATTAATTGCGAGTAATCAAAGATTTTAAATCTTTATTTTCCTATTATATCTAATTCAGCACCGTAATAATTGATAAGTTTCTTATATAGTTAAAAATTATTGCAGTTTTTATATTACCTAATATTGATAAATTTTAGGATTCATTTAATAAATTTATTACATAATAATTAAACTCATCTGTCAACCACAAATATCTAACTAATGCCTATATTTGTGTGTCCATTAGGTCGCAGCATAATTGTGAAAAAAGGCGACGGATCTCAAGTGAAAGAGTCAACGGATAGTTCTACAACTTTAGAGGACGACGATATCAAAGGTATATGTGAGCAATTTAAATAATACATTTTGCTAAAATTATCACTTTTAAAATATATACCTAAATTTGATAAGTGTGTGTGCGTGTGCCATATATGTTATTTGAACGCATTGTCATGATACGGTCACGCATTTCTTGATTTTGTAGAAAACATGAGATTAGGCGCGCATCAAAAGCAAAACGCACAAAATTCGTTCTTCCGTTCACAGAATTAATTCGCTGAAATGTATTTATCATTGAAAACAAAAACAAAAATCAATCAACTTCTTGTACGAATGCGTATCGACCTCGTCCATACATTCTCATTGTTGAGTTATTTTTTTCACCATGACATACCACTGGTTTATCGTTCTTGTTATTATATATTAATTAATTGCGTATAAATGTTAAAGCTGTGTATTTATATTTATTATTAATTTTTTTGTTGTTATTAATTTTATTTCAAAGAAAAGTTAATTAATCTGGAAAGTTATTTTTGGTTTTGGTAAAAAATCAGGACTGACTCAAAAATTAAGATATTTATTTATATTTATTTATTTTTTTTCATTATATCGGGCGTTAACGCTAGGGGTGAACATAGGGAATTTACACGGTCATAGGTATATTTTCGCAAATTCCTCCTCTGCATTTGCAGGGAATAAATCGCAATCACACCGAATCAAGACAATAATTTCCCGCGTCTTTTGGTACCAAAAACTATTTTATCACTTTATCACTTTAAAAATAGACTAAGTTTTCAAAAAGTGGCGAAACGAGGGGGAAAATCAAAATCTAATATAACACCATTTTTAGTATAAAAAATTAAATGGAACTTTTAGTTTTTGTAATAAAATTTTCAGTAGCCCTCTCTAAAAATTTTTGACTATACGCCACTGCTGTAATTTATAAATTGCCTATGTTCGCCTGTATGCACTAACACTCGTCGGAATGGTAAATTCTTTTGAGGCGGCCCTGTACCTGATACAGTTATTTTTATTTCAATCAATTTGCGTTGTTTTCTTTTCATTGAAAATTAAAATTATTTTAAGCCATTACAATTTACATCATCGCGAAGCTTTTCTTATACTGATTTATACCTTTTAATTATTTGTATTGTATGTAGTGCTGTACAAATCCAACCCTGTAAACACAGCTATGCAAAAGCTTAATGTTCACATGTGCAAAGATCATTTCAATTTCGATAGTTTAACTTTTGCACTCACTCAACCACGAATTAATAATTGCAATATTTAAAAAAACATTCACGTATTCAAATACAAATTTGAATTTTAGACAACACCTAAAATAATTGATTAAAATTATAATTATTTTGAAACTATTTGTGGAACTATTTGGATAATTTGTTTGTGTTCTGGGCAACGCTCAGAAGATAAGAAGGGCGGAGTGGATCGCAGTTCAACAGTTATTGCCAAAGACCCGGAAGGTAATTTTGAACACATTACCTAAAATATTTTTTAATTTTTTCAATTCATTTCTTTTTTCTTTTTTTATAAGTATATTTCATTATACATTTTTAACTATACATTTTATTCTATTTCTACTCTTTTTTTGATGCGAACATAATTTTTCTTTATTATAAGATCAAAAAAATTAAAATGAAACACTGAATAGTTTTTATTCAAGATGATGGAAACTTGAAACATGTAAAATTTAGTGATATAAAGTAAATAAGCATGAGTCAAGATTAAGACTAAGAATATAGTGAATGTTGTTAAGTCGTACCACGTGAGTGATGATAACATTGAAGACAATTAGCGTACCATAACAACACTAGTTGTTTTGAGCACAGCTTTTAATAATATGTGGTAATATTTGTTAGCATGAATGTGTTCTTGTTGTTAAGATTGGAAGTTCCTGAATGCAATTAAATGAGGTTTCAAATTTCCCGCATAAAATTCGTTAGATTTAAAAATAATGCCCGGGAAATTTGAATGGTCCGTATTCATTTAAGGCGCATTTCTTTGTAGTAACTTTTCTGTCGAGTTAAAGTTGAAACTAAAACTAATGGATTTCAGAACTTTATGTACTTACTTTTCATGTCAAAAATATAAATTTCCCTTCAACAGTCAGAACTTCTCACTTGGATTAATTAATTGGAGAAAAATATGAATTTTTCTTGCAGAAAAACGAGAAACAGAAATGGTAATCTCAAATTTTTACGCATGACATATGGCGGTAAAACTCGACGCCGAGCTCGACGCATGCTATTCAGAGGTAAAGTCACAACTGCGCATGCTTTCACTTTTCTACCCGTCTCTGCCGAAGGATAGAAAAGTTAAACTTTTTAGGGAGAAATGGTACAAAGAAACAGCTTTAACTTTACCGCGTGCAAAAAATGAAACACAAAGAAATGCGCCTTTACGATCACATTTTAAAAAAATGCTGGAAAAATCAATTATACAGAAAATAATTGCAATAGAATTTTTTAAATGTTATGAGAAATTACTTGAACGCCTGCGCGTCTCATCTCTAGACTACTAAGTTTAAAATAGTTTTTTTTTATAAAAGCGCCTATATATCTCGAGGAACATAATATACACTTTCTGTATACATATTTACAAGCGGCTCTAATACTTTGTCTCTTGGCCATTCCCCAAATCTACTTTAGTTTAATTTCGTATGTTTAAGAGAGCGAATCAATTGAACTTCGGAATACAATTAATCTTATCGAATTAAATTTGTGCGTGTCAATCACAATTGCATCACAAAATAATAACGATGTTTTAGTAGCAAGTTAAATTTTAAAAATAACTAATCAGTGATATTGTACCGTGTACCGGGTTAAATAGAACTGGCACCTGGGCTGAAAGAAACAAAATTGGGTTCCTTACTAAAATGATGTCAGCTGTTGCTGGCGTATTGGGAGTAAAACGACGTTACGACAATTGTAATAATTAATTTTTAATTTGATTTCATTTATATTTGTGTTTATCTTTATATGAGTAAATATTTTGGGCAGGCGGCACGCCACCGCAATCCCCAAAAGTGACGGCAACGAGTTCGCCAAGTAGTTCGATTGCTGGAGCTGGCCCGTCGAATACTGCTGCGGCCGCGATACCGATAGAACCCCCCCAGCAGGCGTTCATTGTGTCTGGCACAAATTCACCAATTACGAATGTCTCATCAAGCAGTGCGCTCAGGCAAGCAGTGCCAGTGCCGCTTAATCTCGGTCAGGCGTTGTTGCAAAGTGTTCAAGGTTAGAACGAACAACCAAGTTTTTCAAAATATATTGGAATGCTTTTCCTTTTTCTTAAAACAATTGAATTTACACCGAATTAATAATACTTAATATAAAATAATAAGTTTTTATTTGATTGATGAGTTTTTGGCATATAGATTAACAAATGACCTTGAACCATAGTCTAATTCAGATTAACCAATCTAATTCAGTGGATGGTTTATGTTTTTTTTAAGTTCGTACCTATCTAATATTATGCAAGGTTGAACTAACGACGGGTTTTATTTCTAGGGTTTGTATCCTTTATCTCCTGTGGTTTTTACAAATTCAAATAAAAGTGAAATGGCACTTTTTTATATAAAAATAGTCCTAAGAAATAAAATTACCAATGCCAATGAAGCTGTGCAAATATTTTTAAATCTTCAAAGTACGAGCGCCTTAGATTTAGTTAGTGTGCAAAGAAAGCAATCAATTAAAATAAAAATAAATCAATACATTGTTACGTCAATTACATTATTATAATGAAACAGAGGTGCGTTCAGATTTACAATTTTTCTAAGCCTAAGGCTAATCGCTAATGATAACCCAAAAGTCGTTCAGCTAGAAAACCAATTTGCCACAGACCACAAGCGTTCAGTTTTCCAGCTTAATTTGGGTAACTCAACGTATGACGTCAGATAACCCAGATAAAGTTAACCTAAAACCACGGAATCTAAATCTGAACGCCCTCCATCAAAAGTTGCCGAAGTGCAAACACCAAACAGAAAACTTGCCTTTACAATTCGTATTCGATCCCATTTTATTACAGTTAAATTTTAATTTAGTGATGGTGTCCAGAGTGCGTAAATATTTCAGAAAAGTGTTCATTAAAAATATTGCACCAAGCTAATGCAATGCATGATGTGGAAGCGATGTAGGCATTATTTTAGTTGTGCGTGTTTGTTTTATTCTGGTTTTATGTAGGCCTTGTGTTCATTGTTTGCCGTTTGGATTGGATTTTACGATTGTTTTTGTTATGTTTATCATAATTTAGATCGCATCGTTTTGCACAATCTTGATTGCTGGCTGGATTCGACTATTAAATATACGCGACTGTCCAAAACAGATTCAGGTTTGTTTCAAATAAATCAAACGATCAATTGGAATTGATTCCTGATCGTAAATCTTGTTTTAAATAAACAAATCGCACACTGCTTTTAGTAACTAGTCACTTTCGATTTTAGTCAGTGTCAGTCAGTGGCTTAGCTATCAGGGAGCATTTGGAGCGCAGCCAATAAGCGTCATAACTCCTCTCCAGAGTGCCACATTTATAGCTACGGCACTCTGACTGACTAATTTTAGTGTTAACATTTAACAAACTCGATAGTTTATAGTTTTTAACGTGGAATTTGCAAGTAGCTGACTGGATATTGATGGAACATTAAAATTGACAATCAAAAATTTATACCGACAATTTCGGATAGGTACTCGTGTTCTGCTAAAATAGATAGATAGGTGCTCAGTCATAGACGTACGCAGGAATTTTTCTGGGGGGTGTTCAATTTTTGAACGAGTAGTCGAGGAGTTGTTTTGTTTATAATTTTATTATTTCAATTTGTTTTTTCAATTCCAAGCCGGGAAATTTAACATCTTAAAATTTTTATTGCGCGGACATTTTGTGGGTCTTTCAACTTGACGTCTTTTTGTTACGAGAGACTGACCTTGGATTGTCGTACTTCGACAATCAAAAACTCGCGTTGCAAAAACTCTCTATTCTTGGCGAAATTGGCGCGCGAACTTGAATGATCAAAAATGAATGATTAATTCAGCGTATCTCAAACTTTCGTATTTCGCGCCCCCCTCTTTTTGACCTTCACTAATTCTGCGCCCCCTGCATAAAAATTGGTGACCAAAAAAAAAAAACAAAAGCACTCAAGTCTCAATAAAGCGAGCGCAACTTGATGTGAGCTGACCAAAAAAAGCTAAAAAAAAAATAATAAAACTGATACTTTGATTATTTCGTTTATTCGGCGCCCCCCTTGTACAGTTTACCCACCCCCCCCCCCCTGGCCCACCGCCCCCCTCCATAACAATAGGTGACCAAAAAAAAAAAACTCTAAAGTCTCAATAAAGCGTGCGCACCTTGATGTGAGGTGACCAAAAAAAGCTAAAAAATAATAAAACTGATACTTTGATTATTTCGTTTATTCGGCGCCCCACACTTTGAGAAACGCTGTGCTGTACTATCTTTTGCTTTGTGTGGTGCGCTATCTTTCGAATTTCGAGGATGTATATTTAGAACTCAATATGGAACTGATCCAAATTCTCTTTAGAAAGTGGACTATAGTGACTATACATCGTTCTCATTCTAATATTACTTCTTTGGCACAGTAGAGCAGAAAACGGCACTCACTCTTTCGTTGGTTCGTTTGTAGAGATTTCCGCATCTATATTTTAAAAGTAATTATTAGTTTAGCTTCAAGATTTGTTTTTCCTATAAAAGCATTATGGAAATCGATGGTGGTAAACAACCAATACTCAAACGAGCCTCTCTACGCGAGTGTCGTAACCATCCGAGTGAATTAGTATAATAATTCACGAGTTAAATATTCTATTATGTCTCAATATGACATTTAAACGATATAACCTCCAAATGATTTTGTTTGGTATCGATGACATTATAAATAGTAAACACGTATCCATGGGATTATGAGTCTATAATGCAATGGATACATCACTATAATACAATGATCTCGTTGGCACCTTCAATTTATTATTTCAATGATAATGAAAAATTCCATTGGAAACTTAAACTATTTGCTAATAATTTGAAACCATTTAACTTTATATATTAGGAAAGTTATAAATTTAAGATTTAAACGCAACCCCACGTTTATTGCGAAAAACTGTCGCCGGAGATCGGGATTAAATTATAATTTAATGCGTCGTGAGTATGCATGCGCACACAAGCGCAACAAAGGTGTGTTTGAGTTCGTTGCACATTTCCCAATGGGGATGTTCGCCAGTCTCGTATTTTCCGCTAACTTTCCAAGTGCACTATAACTATTAAGGTATTCAGCAAGTTTGAGAGGAGGTTCTGTCTTTTAAATTATGAACTTTATTGCACGTTATTCAAAGTGTAAACTAACCTCAACACCAATACTTCCACCACTCGAATCAATAGAGTTAAATCAAGAAAAAGATACTATCATGGAAACTTGTAAATTTTGTCGAAGTAACTTTTAATCGTGTTAAGAATTTTGTAAAAGGAAACTGATTCATTTCTTCATGCTTGGAAGATAAGATGGCGCTTTAATATATTTAAAGAAATCTATATGTTTTAAGCGCCATCTAACTTTTAAATAACGCACCAAATATTTAGAAAAACCTAAAATGGTGACATTATGTAAGCGCATCATTCAACATTGTTGTTTGTAATCAAACTAATTTGCATGTTGAATTGAACGTCTCCCATGGCAATTCACTGCAACCTTGATATTGTGCTAGAAATTTGAACACAAGCGTTATAGTAACAAGTTTTCACACATGTTGTGCATGTTTATGGAAATTATGAACGTGATGACTTTTTCTCGTGTATATCCTATGGACATACGCATATTCTAGCTGAAAAGTTATATGTTTTTTTTTTCAAAATCCATTACCTAGGGATCTATTTCAACGAAGAAAAGTTTGCTTTGCATAAATATGTTTGAAAATTTTAGAACAAAAGCATGAAAGATGTTTTGCTTCACTTTTAGAGACGAATAAGTAAATGTTAAAATGCTAGAATTCGATGAGATGAGATGATAAATAAAACATGAATCGAATGTAACGTAACAAATCCAAAGAAAGCAAAACAGTTCGGAACATTGAGTGAAAGAGATACCTGGAAATATAAATGTTAAAAATTCAAATAGAAATGTTGAAATAGTTGGAATAATATTATACGTAAAGTGGAAACAATTTATAGAGAAATCAAGTACTTGCGCTCATATTATTCATGAATTTTCTTCAACTATGTAAAATAGTATATTATTATATTAGCGATTATGATAGCCATTGTTCACGAAGATGATGTTTGAGCCCACGAGCCGAAGGCGAATGGCGCAATTCATCAGAGCGAATAATGGTCGAATATAATACTATGCTTTTTCTACACCTATTTTTAACACAAAATACAAATTGTGATTTCTCGATAAAGTAACGAACGAGCACTAACTGACAGCTGAAGCAATATGGCGAAAGATAGACATGGGCTACGGTCGGAATTCTTCGGTTTCTTTCGAGATCTTAGATCATATAGATAAGTTGGATCGGTCACTTCAAATTCGTTAAGTCTTGTTGAACTTTAATACGCGATTAATGTTATTTAATTGCAGTGATTTTTGAAAATCCTTAACTCACGGTAGTGAGTTATGGAAATCCATAACTCACGGTAGTGAATTATAGGTACCATTAATCACTCAAAAATGCTAATAATGACCATATAAGTAAATAGGTGTAGACAAAATTCTTGTCGTTCGACTTATTGCATGAATATAATGAAAATCAATTCATGTAACAAATAAATTAGTTCACCAAGCAAGCTAATGGTTAATACTAATCCTAAGAAAATAGAAAATATAAAAAACATGAAAATTAAAGTTGTAAGCGAAGAAGAGGAAGACAAATTGTGGCAAAAGTGCACCAAGTCTTAAACGTAGCTTGAATTATTAAACAAGATTCACTTGCTAGAACAGTTTCCACTTAGGTATATTTCTGGAGAATCTTGAGAGAAGAACAACATTTTTTTCTGATGAATATTTTACGTTCTACATAATCATCTTTTGCATTTACGCCATGGCGTTTTGAAATTTTCGACCCAAACTTTGCTTGAAGTTAGAATACTTATACAGAATAGTCTTTTATCGAGTAGTCATGGAGATATTTACATGTTAAAATTTTTAGGTGATGATAATGGCCCTCCTGTGCAATAGTGTGCAAAGAAAAAAATCGTACTAATAATTCGGAATGAATCCATTGATAGCATAAGGCTGGCCCCACACTTGTTGCCATCCATATACTATTTACAAAGTTATTGATATTAAAAAAAAATAGTATCTATTTGAACTTGAATTGGAAGCACTGAAAAGTTACGAGGGGCCAATTTCGAACGATTTAGAATCGTGTGCGATAAAATGAATTGCATGGCACGCCTTGGATATTTATTCGATTTTACACCGTATCCACAATCACAAATACATTTAACCTACGGAATGTGATTTTAAGCACCAACAAACAGAAGCTGAACTATTTTTTGCCAATAAATAGCTGCAGAATTCCAGTTCAATCGTTTTTTCATCATTTTTCTATTTATTCCGCTTTAAAATTGAAATATTTTAGTTCAGTAATATTGTTTTTATTTTACCGCAGTCACGATATGATATTACACATTAGTATATTGATAACTCTGCCTACAATTGGTAAAGCTTGCTAACATGGATTTATTTCGACATTTTGTTAAAGCTCTCCCCCAAACCAAACCAAACCAAACCAAACCAAACCAAATGAATACGAAAGAATTAATCACTAAAATAGGCTTACGTCAACCACCACTCTGTTTAATTGGATTATTTACGAATTCTCTCAATATTCCACGATTTGTGATTTTTTTGTTTTCGATTTTTTTTGATATAAATTATAGTACTCTTTGAAGAAAAGTTTCTCTAACAAATATACACGCTGTTAGGATTAGATGAACAAAGGTACGTCATAATTTTTCGTCTTTTCATATAAATATTTTGCAACTCTAAGTGGTAGTACCACATAAAATAATTTTCTAAAACGGGCGCCGACAAGTATATGGAAAGAATTCCTAGATTTCCCATTCTGGCGGACGACGCGACCGTCGCCGGTGTTTCAAGTTTCAAACGGCGACGTACGCATTAAATAATAACATTTGCATTGCACTTTGCATATGAAAGTAACCAAAATTTAATTTATACCGTGAATTTCTCGACATTGCTATTCCATAATCCGCTACCGAAAGCTTTGCCAAAAAGTGACGACTTCCAGAAATGAATATACAACATGTAAATCACTCTTTCCCGACCGGAATATGCTCTTCCATACCGAAGGGAAAAACAGGAAATTCAACTCTTACATCACTTACATGTTTAACACATTTCAAATTTCAGGCAGGAAGATTAATTATTTATTAAAATTAGGAAATACTAAACGCATTGCGTTTCTATAAGTGCCTTTGATCCGTAAGTAGACAAAGAAAAAAAATTGGAGTACGCAGAATGAAGCGCAGTAAAATGAGGAAGTGTGACACAATGATAGTCGTCATTTTGTTCTGTGAAATCGAGATATTTAAACTTCCCGCGATGCTCTATACATCAAAATAGCGGTAACACACGCACAAATTGGATGCGCAGTGGTTTCGTATACTCAGATGGCGCTAAAGATAAGTAGACTTCTGTAATTGCCAATTCGGAAATCTAAATATTTCAAGTGCCATCTTTCTGTTATTGTTTCAATTTAATTTCTCCATTTAGGTACCTACTAAGAAAAAGATTAAAAAATTACAGGAATCTACACACGTCGCCTATATGGTACCATTAGTGTGACATTTATGTGACAGCAAAATATCAAATTTTCTACATTTTCTAGTGTAATTGCCATTGTTAGAGACAAAAGCGCGCGAAGCATAGATTCGAGCATTCATAAAGTGTATCCAAGACTGCCCAATCGGCAAATATTATATGTGTCGAGCTCGCAAAATGAAATTGTTCCCGTTCATTGTGAATGTAGATAGCTGTTTGTCAAATGTGCTGAAGTGGGATGAATATATAGGTACTTTTTTTCCGGTCACAAATGTAAAATGTAAAACGCACCGCATAGACACAAGAGACAAGTGACAATTCGCGTTTTTTGCTTTTTTATTGTCTACGTCTACCTAATCCGCTTTATATCTGAACGCGCCTCACATATGAGTAATCTCAACATTTCGAAAAAGTGAACACGACTACTCAAATCCTTACACAAAATTTTACTTATTCAAGTTTTACTCGTTTAAATGTAGTGCGGCCATCAAACTCGTCTGAGATAACAAATATGTACAAAGTTTGATAATGAGGTGAGGTGAATCTTAATTTAACAGTTTTTCGAAAAATTACTTAACTTTTCCTTCAAGCCCGAGCCCGAGACCATTTCGATCTAATCTTAATCGATTCAGTTCGCTTCACATGCATAACCAGCAATTTCGTTTACTTTCTCGTTTAATTTTTTTTTTTGACCATGTAACTCGACATCCAGAATGAAATGGAGCATGGTACATGGAAATGTTTACTTGAAAAATTGTAAAGCACGTATCTAATTAAGCTTCGAGCGTCGAAAGTAGATTCCGATTGGGAAACGTCGTCTCCTCGTCGTTTCTTTCGTTTTCTCTCAAAATAGCTTTACATCAACTTCGTTCCACTTACTTCTCTTTCAATCTAATAGTGCTTGGTCGTTTACGTCTCAGCCGATCCGACTGTGTGGATTTTTCATTTATACAGACTGTTTGACGAATACACAATAAAAGAATCAAAAATTATATCAATTTTTGTATGTTATAAGGAATTTTATTTCATTTTTTTAAAGTTATTTGTATCCAGTATTTACTAACTAATCAACTTACGATAAACTATTGAATATGACGGCATACTGTCTTCGATTCGCCTACATGGCAAAGCAAAGGACAAACGAGAATAGCAGGCTTATTTGGTGTATATTTCCGGAGGAAGCACTAAGGGCATGGAACATCCGGTTCGAAGGACCAATGTTTAATCGTACATCCAAGTAGTTTTTGTTTCTTCTTGTTTCAGACGATTGATATGTGGAATGAATCGATGTATGTATGATTGATGTATTTACAAGGTGGAACGTACAAAATGCTTGTTCTTAATTCTCGTTTCTTCGTACGGTATCAATCTTTCGTTCTGCGATTTTATTCTGATTCGTATATTACGTTTTATGGAACAAATGTGTTTGTTTATATTGCGCATAAATATAATAACATAAAAGTTATAATCCATTATTTATTAGGACACTCTGTATATGGCCTATCTATCGTCCGGATATTAAATTAGCCAAGCGTATTTCACCCCGAAAATGGCTTCGGGATTGACCGACTAGTCGTTGCGCTCAACTGCACATTCCTCAATAAAGAATTGCCCCCAGAGTTTCAACCCCAGTGCCAGCACCCAGAGTACTCGAACCGGCTGATTTGTTACGTTGTTACAAATACCCGATGTAATTAAAGTTGTTTACAGCAGTTTCAATCAATGCGGTGCTTTTTTCCCGTAAACTCCTACCATACTCTAGAAAATCTTATTTTCTTAAAAATAGATATATTTCAAAGCCATAGAGTTCTACAGAGAAAACATAAAGTCGATTTATGGGCAAGGGGCATAGGAGCATGCTGCCAAAGGACGGAAAGGCGCGAAATTTGAAAGAGTCTTTGCGTGTACCTTGAGTAGTCTACATTTTATGGTTTTAGTTTGTTTGGTGTAAGTAAATCAATATTGCAGACCAGTGGCTTCACATTTGTATCAATACCTTCCCTCTATGAAAAATTAAACTCTATGTCCAAAACACATAACATCACACAAGCTAATTTTGAACTTCTTTTCGTTTCTTCGTTTCGTGATAACTTTTAAACTCCTACCCTACTCTAGAAAATCTTATTTTCTTAAAAATAGATATATTCCAAAGCCATAGAGGTCTACTGAGAGAACATAAAGTCGGCTTATTGGCGAGGGGTATGCTGCCAGAGGACGGAAAGGCGCGAAATTTGAAAGAGTCTGTGCGTGTACTTTGAGTAGTCTACATTTTATGGTTTTAGTTTGTTTGGTGTGAGTAAATCAATATGGCGGACCAATCGCTGCACATTTGTATCAATACCTTCCCTCTAAGAAAAATATAACTCTATGTCCAAGACACATAACATCACACAAGCTCATTTTGAACTTGTTTTGTTTTCGTGATAACTTTCGATTTCCTTTTGATTATTTCACATTTTTTGCCGTTACGGAAACAAATACAATCGAATGGCCAAGTTATCTATGCAGATGTACACTCTACACCCCAAAGTCTTCAGTGACTATAGAATATTGATCGTGTCCTTTAAATAATGGATACAAATGAGTATTGAGACACTGTAGGAGGGAAGTCGAATAAATAAGAATCGAATCCATGCTCTAACAATTTTACGAGTATTATACCTATTTTTATGGGGAAAAACAAGTGGAAATCTGTTTTTTCATTCAACATTCGTTCCAGTTTCCTGTTGATTTTACTTTCATTCTACTTTCGTCTTCTCCAATTTTGTATAAATTCACCGTAAATTAATAATCAATCTTTCCTTAAATAGCCGACTCCCATTTTCTTCTAGAATAAATGTTCATCCAAACATATAAAAACGTATGCTTGCCGGTTCCGGTTCCGGTTCTGGTTATAACTGACTAGGCCGACTAGGGGATGAAATGAAATACACATTTAATTGAAATGAATTGTGCATAAAGCGTGTATTTAAGATTACGTCAATCAAAACGTGCCCATACATAAACATAACGAACATTTCCTGTTATTTTATTTCATTATCGCGTGCTATTATACTTTTTCCCGCAATTCATTTCTTTTACTGGTTCTATCATGTAACATTATCGAAAGGGAATTGGCGGGCTTAACAATGTTCAATCATAGAATAGAAATAAGAACAAAAAGAAGTTTTCGACGGTTCGGTTCCTTGCCTCATATCCCAAGGGTATTCAAAGGTTTCCACTTTTCGATTTTTGTTTTTCATTTTCTTTAAGAAAAGAGAAAGCTGAAGTGTGAAACTGTAAAGGTTGTGACTTGATGTTAGTGCCGGTGGATCTTGGCAACTAAGGGGAGCACCGCACAACGAGGTATTCGAGGTAAAAATGTGGTATCTAACACACAGGTACAGGGAAAGGAAATGTAGAAATGCACAAAACCAAGGACCAAAAGTACTGGGCCGACAGATGAGAATTAATGACGAGTATTTTTCTTGCTTTAAACTGATGGTAAGATGTGGGGTATAGCGGACATTCGGACGAGTGCTTTTAGCGAAAACAAAACAAATGCCTGGCGAGGTTGAAAGCAAATAACGATTACTGAATTTTACATTTGCTTGCTGTCTACTTCTTTTTGTACATTTTAGAATTTGTTAAA
Organism: Liometoxenus newtonarum; assembly: GCA_030264535.1. NCBI lineage: Eukaryota > Metazoa > Arthropoda > Insecta > Coleoptera > Staphylinidae > Liometoxenus > Liometoxenus newtonarum. The sequence goes on along the minus strand of JARJEB010019769.1, from coordinate 9,232 downwards.
TTTTGAATCAACATAAAACAAAAGAACAGACATCAGCAGGAGCAGATATACTTTTTGGTACATTCTGAAAACTATAGATGGCGCGTAAAATATATAGTTTTCTGTACTGTTTCAATATGATTACAGAAATCTACTTTATACCACCAATTCATTGATATTGAAATTTAAATCCAATTAATTTTTGTTATAAAACTTTAATACTTTTGCAGGAATTGTTTCGATTTTCAATAGTATAAAAGTCAAAAAGTCAAGTTGTAATCGTATATTACTATCTCAATGAGTTAGCCAGTGCAGGATAATATGTGAAAACTACAAATTGGCTCAATTGGCGCCCAACGTTGGGCGCCACTTTCTAATCGTAGGATAATGTGAAAACTTAAAATATATAGTTGTCTGTAATGTTTCAATGTGATTACAGAAATCTACATTATAATAATTTATTGATATTGAAATTTAAATCCATTTTTTTTTTGTTATAAAACTTTAATACTTTTGGAAGAATTGTTCCGTTTTTCAAAAGTGTAAAAGTCAAAAAGTCAAGTTGTATATTACTGTTCAATGAGTTAGCCAGTGTAGAATAATATGTGAAAACTACAAATTGGCTCAATTGGCGCCCAACGTTGGGCAAGTCAAGTTGTAGATAATTGTATATTACTATTCAATGAGTTAGCCAGTGTAGGATAATGTGAATACTACAAATTGGCGCCCAACGTTGGGCGCCACTTTCTAATCGTATATTACTATTCAATAGGTTAGCCTGGAATAGCCTGGAAATTGTACTATCAACTATATAACAAAATTAGGTATGTATAAAACATCCAGAGCTTAGTCTTCACTATCTCTCTAAATATTAAATGTATATCATCTCACCAGATGTCAGCCCTAGTATTACAAAGTTGTCTTTTTGCATATTTCTGTTAAATGAGGTATGGTTATTACTTTTACTGACATACATGAATAGTCAAATCACTTTATTGAATCGGTCGGACTAATTTCCAACCGTTCTAACTCTAACAGTCAGTTGAAAATGCTCATTACACCGAAACACATACATCAGGGCAGAGTCTAGTTTTCGTGTAAATAATACGAAACGAAACGAAAAGGAAGAGGAATTGTTGATGCCCTGTGCACTGTGAATAAAATGAGCTGCAATCTAGTCCTCACTGCAAATAGCAGAATGGTGAATATTCAAAGGGTAATTGGTGGGGATTACCATCATACCATCCTGTGTGCGGTGGATAAAGAAAAGGTGGAAAAAGACCGGAGCGCAGAGACTGAAAAGCGCGGCCACTTTTAGGTTTCACAAATGGAATACATTTCGTATGTGTATGTTGATTTTCCTGTATGCGTTTGCATGTGTAAGAGAGAATGAAACGGACTAACCGACGTAATGAGAAAGATCGCAAATTTGTTTGAGTTACGAACGTACGTGTTTCAGTACAATGTGCTTGGATGTAATAATGAGGGAAACGGGACCGAAGGACCAAGAGATGGGAATAGCACCTACCGCACGATTCATGCATTACGTAAACGTAAATCAGTTGCTATTGTTTTACAAGTGGTGTATAGCATACAATATATAGTATGATTGTATACAAAAGCGAGATGGTTTCGTTTTATATTGAGAAACAGTCCGGCTCGGATTTACGGTTTCGCATATTTTACAGACATTGTAATTTTTTTCTCGTCTGGGATGGCTCGCTCTTTCGTCCTTTTTATTAATATTATTTTTTTGAACAAAGTACATAATACTTTTGAATTTTAAATCCAAATTTGGTTTTTCTCTTCGTGCTTGAAAAAGCGAAGAACTTTTATAGAAAATAATTAAAAATTTCATACTTAAATTTCGAAATTCTTTTGAATATATTTGAAACCATTTCAAATTACAAAATAACAATAAATTAATTCATAATTCAAATACTAAAATGGCCAAAATATTAATAAAACGAACTGTCGGAAATGTTAATTGACAACTTTTTAATTAACTGAACGAATTCAAAGAAATAATAGTATATTTTATCTAACATTGGTTCAATGCCTTTTTGCTTTTAATGGAATTTCGTTGTATTGTGCGTTTTCTGTGTGTGTTTTGGTCGACTTTAATATAATTAGATGCGACTCCTGTAATTAATCTTCATGTTTAAAGGGAACTCCATCACTCCTCCCTTCTCTCCATAGTTCTATATGTAGGTAAATATAAGTCAAGCAAGACGCGTCCGTTCCCAATAAATAAAGGTTCGACCATTTGGGACCGATCTCTCCTTGTCCTTTGATTCTCATTTCTCTCTCTCTCTCTCTCTGCCTCGGCCTCAGGTCGAATTCATTTAACAATAAACTCTAACTTAGTTCTCCACGCAGATGGTCATATTAAGGTGTGCACGGAGATAATTAAAATTTCCAACTTCCCATCCTGTGACCTATAAAATGAATTTTTTCGTAAAAATGAAATTTGTTCGTAAATAAATAAATATATAAACGGAACAAACATCCTTCGAAATGTGTTATCAACATCACGATAACAACAGCGTTTTTCTTATTGATTGGTGGTGATGGAAAGAAATTTTTTGCCTACCTCTACTGAAAGCAAGTTTTTCTTCTCGATTTATCGGGTAGAAAGTACACTTTTCATACCCTAGGGAGGAAAATATAAAAAAAAAATTTGTTTGTTTTTTTGTTGTTACTTGGGGCATTTTCTTCAGAAGTATCTTGCCTTTTTGTGATAATGTGCATAAAATGAAAATGTTAATTCAGAAGAGGACAGACTTATTTATTTTTAAAAGTATTTACAGATTAATTAATTAATTAAATGTTTTGTTTTCTTGTTTCAGATAATGTGGCAAAGGAAAGTTGGTAATAATGAGCAAATCGAAAGCCTCATTAGTTACCAACCATTCAAGGACCTATCATAAGGACCATCACCTCATTAGTAATTGACGGGAGAAGAAAGAAGACTTAAACATGTCCTTAAAGTTCTTTCAATAATGACACCCATTGATAAAATGGCAGGCGTTCTTCAACCTTTATGTTACAATCGTGTGAAAACCATCGTGCTGTTAACGTTATTGATGACGTGCGCGAAATGTTATGTGTTTTCGAAAAACGCAAAAATTAGTACGCGTATCGTCCAAACGCGGTACGGACGTTTGCAAGGATTAATCGTGCCAATGGATCAACATAGATATTTGAAACCGATCGAGGTGTTTCTGGGTGTACCGTACGCGACGCCGCCGATTATGTCGAACCGTTTCAGCCCGACGCGAGCACCCAGTCCATGGGACGGTGTGCGCATATCAGATAAATTAGGTCCGGTGTGTCCTCAAAAGATGCCAAATATTGTTAACGAAACGGCGGCTTTGGAACGTATGCCGAAAGGACGATTGGAGTTTTTGAAACGTTTGTTGCCCTACCTCAAAAACCAAAGCGAAGATTGTTTGTATTTGAATATCTATGCACCTGCTCAAGGTAAGTTCCTGATGTATACTAGGGATGTGTGTGTGTTTTTTTTGCCTTGTTGGTACATTCTGAATAGTTAATATGGCGCTTCAGATTTTTAGATGTCTGTAAGTAATATTTTAATTTCGTTTACAGAATTCTACTTGTTTTATAACCACCATCTTAAATTTATTGTATAGTTTCAACCTGCAAGAGTTGGAATGAATGTGTCGGAGAACATTTTCAATTAGTTGCGTGAAAGTGCTATTGGATGAAGTAAATGGCGCTTGTAAAAATGTTATTGTTACCCATTCCGTGATGGAGTTCTTGTGGTTTATAACTACTCACCGTTAGCATGGAGTGGTACTATTAAATGTTATTATCGTCACCACTCATACGCGGTCATCTTGAAGTTTACCTGCCGATGTTAAATTTCGCAATAAATTGTTACAATTCCAACTGAAAGTTATTGGTTTTTCATGGTTTTTTTGAGTGTGCAGTTCATTTTTCTATTAAATTCGAAATACTGCCTTTTTACAAATTTAGTCACAGAATAAGTAAAAAAGTAGTTAAAAATTAAAATTTTCTTTTGAATCCTGAAATATCTGATTCTTCGTCCGTTCGTCGTAGCAACTCTGAAATTCACTTACCCGAAGATCACTTTATCCTGACATGGAATGTTTCAATCTGCAGGAAGACATAAAAAGTAAGTCGAAAAAGTCGATTGCCAAATCCAAAAGAGAAATAAAATATACATGTATATGTGTATTTGCTTGTCTCCAGTGTATACTCAGAGTACTTACTTCCTCTTCGAGTCACCTTTTCGTTCTGGAATTGACTTACTTACTTATATATACTTACTTATATCTGCATTCACCGACAATAATATATTTAAAGTAGAGATCAATTGATATCTTAACAGTAAGCATTGATAGTGAAGAAATTGGCCATATCATACATTTTTTCTTGGGGGGGAGAAAGGAGAATTGATAAAGGATGAAAATCTACGAATCAAAAATAGTGTTACAACATTTATTATAGAAATTCAGAATCAAGGCTATACTACGTTCGCCGAACACATTCAGTAAGTTAATTGCGCAGTACATTGTACGCAACAACCAGTTTCACATTGACCTTTAAAAATATGCGCGAGAATTCAAAAAGATGAAAATAATGTCGTTCACAATCAAAATGCAAGCATGAACTTTATACTTGAGACTGACCTGTTTGACATATACGAGACATATATAAACTTCGAGCAAAAGGCTTACCAATAACAACGATCAATTCAAATTTGGCGCGCATTTGTGGGAGGAGCACTGCTGAATGCGTTCTCCGAAAGTAGTACATATAATCAACTCAAAAGTAGGTATATTATTTGAAATCAATGAAAATTCCTGCTGCAACCCCTCAAAGTCTATATAATATGAAAATTGTACAAACTTGTAAAACGTTAGGTTAAATTAATGTATGTTTGGATGGAAGTAAACCAAAAGTAATTTCTTTTGGTTCTCCACGTCGTTTTTCTTTTTTTTTCTGTTACCAATTCATATAACACAAAGTTCACCTGTTCCCCGAACATCACTTTTACATTTACCTAAGACGCACTGAGATCCCTTCACGAATTGACTTCAAATATGCGCCTCGTCGATTTTATGTCAGGAATTCTTTACAGCAATCGTTTCGTTGTAATACTTTCTTTTATTATTTAGGTACTCAGGCCAGGATTGGATTGAATTTATTCACTTTTAGAAATGTATGATTTTAATGAAAATCCAACAAAATAAAAAAAAATGTGTCAAAAGACATAATTTATAGTTGTTAGCAAAAAATTTATATCTTTTGTTCTTTTATTAATTCCTCTCCTGCAAGCAGTATTCTAAAATCGGCAACATTCTTGTCGTTGAATTGAACTGGTTGAATCGACCACGAGCAAGTCCGAGTAATTGCAGTAAACGAAGTCCTTGTTCTCTATGCAGCTGCATTTCTTGAAGTCCTGGTTTAATCATGGCTGGACCTAGGCCAAGTAATGTAAAATTCGAAACTCATTAAACTATATATGTATGCTGCCACACATACAATAAACAATTTTACTAACAAATACGAAACATACAAACGTCTATAACTTCGATTGCATAGCTTGTAGAAATTTTATTATGTTCGACATTTGCGCAGTGGAAAATGTAATACGGAACTATAAAAGTCCTAGGATTCCCTACATTTGTAGAATATATACATGTAACTATACAAAATGTGCTTCATCGCCTTGAAACCGGGCAAGGAGTTTAGAAACGAGCATATAATAAATTTCACGTATACAAAAGCGAATAGTTAAAGTTTATTATTATGTAAACGCTTCATATATCTATACCCAGTTGGTTTGGTTGGTATTTTCGTCCAGTTTTGCATAATTTACAATCACCAGAAAATTTCACAGCCGGGCACATGGCGTTTTGACATAACACGTGCACGTGGCTAATGATAAGAACACCAAAGGTTTTGATAATAAATAAAGTCAAATTTATCTTCACAATTTTCATTTTATCTTCTAGGTTTTCTGATGAACACTCTGTATATATTTAAATTATACACTGGCATCAAGTTACTTGTGCATTCTTAGTTAGCAACTTCTCGTTTATGCAGCACTTTATACATATATACATAATATAAATTAATTCTGCAGATTCCGTATTAAATTCCGTTCTGACGTTTTCCTAACTACTAAGACTGCACCATTCGGTATATTATTGTATTATATTATTATCTGCAGGTTTCTTTTAACATTTCTAGATTGTGCAGGTAAATTTTAAATTTTAAGGTTTCGTACCTAATTCTGAATGAATGGATTCACGAAAATAGACGAGTGTCTACTTGTGGTTCTCGAACACATTAAAAGTGTATTTGTACCCGCTCACGAAATTTTTGTGTCACATATGGTAATGTTGGTTAAAAGTGGTTGGGATTGAGCGAAGGCAAATGTAATGTCTAAAGATAGGAAATTCACTTGATGCAAGTAAACCAAAAAATCGATGTGCAATATGGACCGAAAAATCTCATTTTCAATTTTTCTTTATGTTCATATATCCTTTAGTAGTTACTACTGAAATATTAAGATGGCGCTACAAATATGTATAGAGTTCTGTAATCTTTACCTTATAACATCAAAGTACTGCAGATCGAAAAATGAAAAATAATTTTTATCAATTTGTAATAGCAAATGGTAAAACTCTGACTATGAACGACCTGTTAGAAATACCGGTTGGTTCGTCGAATTGTAAAATTGTAAAAGTTCATTTCATCGTAAATTGATTAAAGTTCCACCATACTTTTGCATGTGCTCCGCATGGTGGGCACATACCAACATTTAAATTGCTATTTATCGAACAGCACTTGTAATTGGAGTTGTAGTAGTTTGTGTGCACATCGTGTGCTCTCTCCCTACGTCACAAACTCTTTCTATATTCCATAAAAGCGATAAGAGTAATTGCAATTGCAGAGGCAATTACCCAAAACGGTTTGTGCAACCCGAACCGTGCCGTAAACTATATGTAGCTTCGACTGCCAGAAAAAACAGTCCAATAGCGAGGAGCCCTATTTTATTGGCACTTTTTGCGATCAATTGAAGCATTCATTGTACCCAGGCTATGTACATATGCAGAATGTAGCAATTTTTTAGCTATCGTAAAAGTTGGAAAAAAAAAATTTCTAACAAGTTTATGCTGTTTGATTTCATGTTTTTGGATGTGAGAAGGACCGAAAAACTACTACTAGCTCCATCTACGAGCGACACTGGACGATATATGTGGAAAAAGTATTAATTTAAATTAAATTCAAATTACTTATTTTAAAATTTTGTAGTTTTATTCGTCGTTGCATCATATTTTCACAAGAGTTTTGAATAAAACTAAGTCAATTGAACTTTTATTCAAAAAGTAAAATAAATGAATAGAAAACACTGTATACACGGTCATGCAAGAGTTGAGAGTTGGAAAATGTTGGAAAATCAGATTTTATTGCTTTCTTCTTTTTATTCTGCATGCTTTCGTTTCATTCCACTCGGTTTTCGTGAGTTCAATGTGTTAGTTAGGTTAGCTCAAGAATACGAATGGTTTTTCATGGATGAAAATGGTTCTGTATCTTCCAGTCCGGTCTGCCTGTTTGGGTGGTTTAATTATGAAGGATTTTATGCGGTATTTTTCCGTTTTCCGCAGGCGCAACAAAGTTTTCATATTTGCACGAGTGCCGACATTCGTGTGGAGCGCGAATTGTAGACGCGAGAGAACAGACGTAATGTGTAAACTTTGCCAACATAAATTCCTTAAAACCAACATAAATATCATTTTCTTCTTAAAAACTTACTTTTTTCTTATTCTACGAATGCCAACGCTCGCCAGTCAGCTATGCGCATAGCAAAAGAAAACGGAACAACTCCCCACAGCATCAGCATGCACGAAACATTCTAGAAATGGAAAATTGATAAATTTACAAAATAAATTTTTTACGACTTGTCGAAAATTGATTAAAACTGAAATGTGCTGTAAATTGTTAGAAATGGGTATTTTAATAGATCGTTCTTCATGTAATATTATAAGTAATTTTAACGGTTTTAATAAAATTTGCATTCGCTGATTTGGTTTGAACCATAGACATAGTAAGAATAGACAGAGCATGCTCATATGTTTCCGTGTGTAAGAGTGTATATATCCAACAAGGCAAAGGAGACATTCCCCTGGCGCTGATGGCAAAGCGGAAAAAAGTAAAAACTTGCTTCGGTGTGCTTGTTTTTTTTTACTTTCCGACATACCGAAGGTAGTTTCACGTTTCGCCGCTTGACATTCAGCGGCAGGGGAAAATAAGCATTGTCCATCTCTTTCCGTCTAGGCTGAACATAACAAAGCTGCCAATGTTCTGTTTATCCTTATTACATGTCTATGGTTTGAACTGTAGGTGAAATTTCAATTAAAAACATTACTAATTAGCACAGGTAGACGCGTCCGCTTCAACGGGTTCACAATTATTTTATGCAAAATTGCAATAAATGTCATTTTCAGTTTTGTATATTTCTCCATTAATATATACGTATAAATTTACGGCTAGTTGATATATTACATTTAATATACTTATATTTGAGAGAATTTAAAGTTTTCCTACTTATCAAAACGCGAGTAGTATCAACAGATGTGAATTTTATCACGTATATTTATGACCTCGTAATATTTAATATTATAATATCATTTTAATAATATCATCCTGATGAAATTAAATTTTTATTGAAATTCAGAGTATTCATTAAAATCGGTAAAAATGTCCCTGAAATGGATCGGTAATGGAATATTGATTGGAAATTATTAGACAGGTTTACGCAAGTTAGTGTTTGGGTGGTTCAAACCTCACCAAATGCCACACACCGGTATTTTTCCGGTCAGTCAGAAGAACAATTACTAATTTATATATAAGCTTTGTTCCAACACAAAATTCGAAATTTTTTAAATTTTATTTATTATTTAAGAATTCTGAACGTCCCCTCACAAAAATTTCTTCTTACGGTACCATTATAGTAAATTTGCTTGTCACCGATTTGTTAATTTTTGAAAATGTATAATTCATTTTAGTACTCTGACAAACTTTATGAATATAGTGTATAAAGTGTAACATATCAATATACCACCGACGAGAAACTATCCACACCGACTTATCCACACGAAATATCCCCATAAGAAAAGCATGGGCAAATTTTCAAATGATGAAATTATGTATTTCCTTATAGTAATCCCAAAATGTTGATATGCTATTCTATTCT
>JARJEB010019765.1:0-24537 GCA_030264535.1 Liometoxenus newtonarum | reverse complement strand
TTGATTACGTTTTGATATCACTATACTTCTGGGCAATTTCCACTTTCCGATCAAAATTACTTTTATGGTCGACGAGTTCTACGAAATCGTAGTGGATCTGGCCGGAAAGTTGTGCGGTGCGAACCCGTACCGATTTATTGAAATTATACCGCATATCTACCAAAGCATTAGTCCTACGAAAGAAATTTGTTGTCTTGACTTGTATAAAATTGAAAATACTTTCTGAGATTATACATATAGGTAGTTTTTTGCTAAAATCAATATTTAGCCAGTTAAATGCAAATTACTATTTTGGCAGCCAAAACCGCCTGATTTTGTTCATTCTTTCCTTAGGTTCGCATACACATCACACAAAAAAACACTTTTTCGGAATCGGGGTACCCTAAATTCGTGGAGGTATGTCAAATTTTGACAAAGATTTGACCTAAATACATAACTTTCCTTTCCTTCGGTAGATATATTTATTAGGTCGGAAAGTAAAAACTGCGTAATCGTATGAGCGCATGGTGAATTTCATTTACATTATTGTAATGATAAAACATGGTTGCATCGTTGCATGCATATGAGACTTTTTTTTCTTTAAATTTAACTTTGACATTGCAGCAAGCCAATAGGCTTGCCTTATTTTCATTCATATTTATTCATAAGAAAATTCAGGAGCATTTTTCAATCCGACTGGCCGTAGGAGTAATATGTTAATTTGGTCCCTTTTAAATCCGTCTTAAATACAAAAGTGGTAGTTAATTATGCTTCAAGCCCAACCAAACGAAAAACAAAAAACAAAAGTAGCAAGTAGCAATTACGCAGCCGAAAAACCTTTAAGGCAACTACAGTGAGCAACTCGAAACCTTTCAAGAACTTATATGAGTATATAAACGAGGCGTATTCATTGGCATGCCATTCATTTAAATCGCTGCCCTTTTAAGGTTCTTCAACGATTTGGACATTTAATAATTATTACCAATTTAAGTACCTGTTGAATATACAAGTGAGATTCCTCCTACCAAATATTGGGTGTATCGACAATCTCTATTTAAGAAAAATTCAAATTGGCGTCTAAAGTGTTCGGGTTCGTCCAGAGAGAGAGAGAGAGAGAGAGAGAGAGAAATTGGTGCGTCTGCAGGAATTATTTAATTGCTGACGGTGACCCATTGTGAATTTTGCTTGACAGCAAATTTGAAAACACTCGAATTGATTGGTTGTCACTGCGCCTGTGTATATAAATTTTACACCTTTGAGTAAGTTACTTGTGAAACACCCATTATATCTAATATTACAGAATAGGAACCGATACTTTCAACAACAAAAGAAAAAATAATCATTTCAACTTCACTTATGCCTGCGCATTTCAGCTAATTAGTAAAATAGGAAATGATTTTAAATGGTACTCAAAGTAGCTTTTCGCTAAACAATATGTGTCTTAACGAGAAATGTGAAGGAGAATATCTACACAAAGAAGAAAGAAGTATATATTTAATAAGATATGAAGGTGGACTCGTGATCTCCATCTCTCATACGTAGGTATAAGGTATAACGTTTTACTTTAGTTTTTTCGTTTTAGTTTTACGATCTTTGTATCTCTCGAATACGCCAAACCTATCTGTATTTTATAACAACTATAGTGTTTTAAGATTGTTGTATATAGCTAGTTGTTGTTTTTAAAGCGAGATCAAGCGTAAAGTTGAAGTGAGCAACAAACAGCGCGCAAGGAGGCAAAAGGAGTGGAATGCAGATGGGCGCCCTCGCGTCTGAAGCACACCTGCACACCTCGCGGCGTTTTCCGCGACCTTTGCTAATTGTAAAACAGGGCCTTTTCACTTCATCTACAACAACTACATACGAACACCCACTTCACAACATTTATACTTTGAAAGCAACAACTTTACTATTAACGTTTTACCGAATTACCTATATTGCGCTTTCAAATATCTATTTGCAATTAACAGATACGGTCCGTGACATACAACGATACAACTTCAAAGTTCAAAACGTCAATGAACGTCATTTATGTAAACAAGAGAACTATTTCGAAATATTTACATATACCTAGGTAATAAAGTTACAAAATAACGAGACGAGGAGCAAGGATAGAATGATTCCATTCCAAATTAACTTTTTTTTTTGGTACGCGCATGTTCTTTTAGTATTTCGTTGTTTTTGTTGGGCTTGTGTTACGTTGCCATTAGTTGTAGCAATTAATTTCTAATTATCAAAGCACGACCTAACTATATACAAGACAAGTCATAAATATAGTGTTTTTAATGTTTATAATTGATATAAAAAGAGGCTGAGGTCTAAAGACCACACAGATGCGATGCGAATGGATGCGATGCACAATTTTGAAGTTTGCAATTAACTTCAACCTTGTATATTCCGTATCGGACCTGAAAACGAGCAGATTATTACCTATAGCTTTTATTCTATTCCTTATATTCAGATATTTACTTACTATACTGATACTCCGGCTCTGGTGTTTGATTTTATGTTTTTGATCACAGTTTGGTTTTTACAGATTGTAAAACAAAACGATTTCCTCTCTTGGTCTCTTTCGGAAAATAACATGTTGAAAAAGATATCAAAAACAAGAAGTGCATATTAATATATTACTTACGTTATAAGAGTGGAAATATTTTGATGTTTAATAGTAATAGTTCATCAATCTACTTCCCCATGGTCCGCACCTGTAGTCTTGGTGGATAAACGATGTCATCCAGGAGAATCTGAAACTCGAGTTTGTATTGATTGCCGTGGTTTAAACGAAATCACAAAACCAGATTTTTTCCCTTTACCACATATACTCTAGATCAATTATCAGAAGCGAGTTTATTTTCTGTAATGGATTTACAAAGCGGTTATCATCAAATTGGTAAAAGTAAGTAAGGTTAAAAGAGGCTATTGTTGACAACTTCGTTATGTGCAATTCAGTTTTACAGATTTCATTATTATCTACTAACACCATGTTCGTGGTGAATGTTCGTGAAGACTCGTTTTCAGCGCCTGCTGTTTGTGCGTATTTGTTAATTTTTCGTAGTGGTCGTAGAAAAGGATATTTTAATAATATCTATAAGAAAAGTTAATTGTTCCAAGCTTCCAGTTTTGCCTCTATTAAAATACAATCTTCAATGTTCAATCTGAAATTGTAACAATATTTGTTCTTCTATATCTACGTATATCCTCTAATCTTCTTCAAGCTTGCAACATTCAAAAAAAAACTATAACTTGAAACTATGATATGATCAAAACGCGCACACGTGGTTATAATAATTTTTATTATCGCATGTTCATGTAATATATGTATCTGTATCCTCATCATTGGCATCGGCATCGTCTTCGTATCAGTCTTTACGGTTCTTTAAACTCAGAGCTCTTCTAAATCTAAAGAAAAGAGAGTGTGTTTAACTTCTTTGCTCTTTACCATGCCGTGAGTAAAATGTTGTAAAGTGCAGGTGTGCACCATTAGTTCCTATTAGTGGTATAGCATTTTATGCTATGACCAATTGTAACGCCTAATGCCAACGTTATTTACGATTAGCAAGCAATTTGATTTGATTGAATTCGAATTGATAAAGAGTTGTGAAGAGTGAAGAAAATTAAAACGACGTATAGGTAGGTATTGTCGGTGTTCGTAAATAAATGCTTTGATGCCTATAATCATAAAATCAAGTTCGTAATTATGAAATTACCTGTAATCTATTGGGAAGAGATTATTTTATTTGACATTTTAAAATTTATTATAACTTATATAGCCAATGATAAATTTATGTTTTTATTTTTTGCAATTTGCAATGGCGATTTGTAGATTAACCAATCATATTTATAAATGATAATTGACGCAACATGATTAATATCGCCATCGCAATAATTAAACAGATAAAAAGTAGTAAACAACCCACAATTGCAATTACAAGTCACCTAACTAAAAGTTTTTATCATGTTTCGATAAATTTATCGGTAAAAGTGAAATAATGATGATCACATTAATTGTTAAGTTAAGAATAACTTGAGATATATTGATGTTTGTAAAATGTTTCTAAAATATCGTTTGTACAGGTTGACCATCAGGAAGGGCGTCAGGTAAAAACTCAAATCCTCTTTTTAAATAGGTATAGAAGTAGTAAATTATATAAATTAGATAATTAGAGAGCAGAAGCCGGCACACGATGCATAAAAGCGAATGCAAAGTGCATAACAATTCAGACGTTTTTCTGATTAACAACAACAAGTTTAAGTTATTTTGTTGAATGATGTTGTAGAGAGAAGTTGAAGCCAAATCATCGTATTCTTATTGTGTCTGTCTGCCTGTTCTGTCGGAATGGGATTTTGCCACTTGACGACGATTCTTTTCGAATTATACACGACTTTGCGGCGTATTTACGCCATATGCGCATGCACACATGCGGTGTGTATCTTTTTAATATTTATTACAAGAGAACCCACTTCGACACCTGCACAGGTTACACACTCACCTTAATGGCAGTGATTTGTGTTTAGCTCACTCGATGTATGGAAAAATAAAACGGCGAGCAAAGAGCAAACGATGACCATACGACGATGGCGACGACCACGACAGCGTGCAGGTGTTAAGTTGTATCAAAGCGCAGCATTTTGCAATAAAAAAATGATTGAAAAATCAAAACGTTAATCTCTAAAGTTCAAAAAAAAAATTAATTTTTATTCATTTTATTCAGCTTCGTGTGATGATGGATGAATTTTCTAAATTTATCATAACAATTTCAAGTGGAATGTACTGAAAACATCCTAGGTGCAAATCAACAAATTAAAATAATTTAAAAATTTAAGAATCAACTTTTTTTTAAGCTTCAGGCGAATTTGGCTTTTTGTTTCTGGTTTCTCGGTGTACCCGGTTCGGTGCACGTGAACCCAAAGTCTCAACTCGATGATGTCGATGAGAACGTCACGACCTTTGGCCCTAAACATCGCGTATTCGCGCACCTGCATCGCACAGGTGTTTACAAACCAATCGAGCTAAACACCTGAACGTAGTTTTCCTATATGTACCAGATTTCGATTTCGAGATCCCGACTGCCTTATTATCACTTGATATTGATTAGTTGATTCGTTGACGAGAGGTACTCGAGTTTTACGAGGATTCTTTAAATACATCTAAAAGCCATAGATTCATATCAAAATTCAAAATAGAATTCTTTCAAATATTGAGGGATTGTTTGTATAATACTTAGGTGCACAAAAAAATTATTATTCCTATTCGTCATAATAAACTTATTTATATTATACAGAGCGTTTCTTTTACAAGCGAACATATCATGTAGCGTACGCAATGTTCGCAGCTAAAATAAACGAGTCAAACTCATGTCATTGCAGTGGTGATGCACGATTAAAGTCATTAATTTTTATGATCATGTCGACATGTCGTTACAGTCAGTTGTCAATTTTCTTCCTTGTCATAATTTGAATTGATTGTTCACAAATTGTTCATCATTCGTTAACTTCTTTCTTAAGGGATATAGGTCTTTCAAATAAATCAAATAATCATCAAAATAGTTCTCACACTAATGCACTGACTTGACATCTAGGTGTATCGTCGTCCGACCCATATCCCCACTCTCTTCAGGCCGTTGGTGTGTCTTTAGCAATAGCAATACAAATCCCCTCTCCACTGCCATGAGTTTGAACTTAGCACATGCTTGGTAATGTTTCGACGTAAAATAAACGCACGGTATAGTTTATCAGTATTAAAATTTAGGAAAGAAAATGATTCATTCGGTTCGGTACGGTTACGGTACGCATGCACTGGAATCAATTCTGTATGCCCTACGGCAATAAAACTTCAAAAAATATTATCATAAATACTAAAACAAGCCACAATACTCGAATATTATTTAGAAAAAAGTAAATTATTATGAAAATAACAAATAAATTTAATTTATTGCTTGTTTTATTCGTTTTTAGTGCTTTTTACTTGCTATTTGGCTCTAAAACTATCACATTACACTTCACAGTATTGGACTATAAAACTAATAACAAAAAAAAAACAAGTAAACTAAAACTAAAGAAAATTACGTTTGCAAACCAGACTGGTGTAAATGCAATATATATGTTTGGTAAATATAGAAAACTTGACTGGCGGCCAATATAAAAAGACATGAAGAGGTGTGAATGTTTAATGGTTTTTTCTCGTTTTTTTTTAATTTAGTGTTATTGGTTAACCGCAAGTTTAAACACATCCATAATTTATCTGTTAGTGAGTTAGTGTTAAACAAATTATTGCGTGCTGAAACGTCGATTTTTTTTTGTAAGGATATAATTTTAACATTATCACTTTTAGGCACCTATTTTAAAATGATTTGATGACAAATTCGCAGATTCTATGGAATTTGTATTTACTTTTGATATAGCCTCTCTGTAAAAATTCCCACACATCAATATTTATTTCAATCAATAAATTTACGATAAATAAATGTAATCTTCTTAAGAATTCCTGGAAATTTTCTCTATCGTAATGAAAATTTTATACTTTTAACTGCTTAAATTTAAACAACTATATAATCTTAAATTTATTTACTTTTCTCATGCGGTGTAATCTGGAATGTTATATATCAAGACGTGTCTTATGTCTTTTTAATACCTCCGTTATCAATATCAACAACACGAAGCGAAGCAACAAATATTTATTATGTTTTGATATCGTCTAAATAAATAAATTGTTGTAACGCGCATCATGAGAAAAACGCGAAAAGTTTAGGTGGCAGCGATAATTCTAATTTTGCTATTACAATTTTCAAATTTGTTCTTCCGGAATAAAGAAATTGTTTAACTTAATTAAGTATAGCGATCAAAATGATCCAAGTGTAAGTTAGAAATCGTAAATTAATAAAATTAAGATTGAAATGACGAACGACCGGAATGTATGTAAGACTTTGGATCAATCGGGCGGTCTTCAGGCGCGGTGGTCATCGTCGTCGTCGGCGGATCAAGTGGTTTTACTTACAGGTACACCAACACACACCAACATATTTTCAATAATCAATAGATTTAAGGATGTGTGTGTGCTTCGAATGCCAGCACGAACGAACACATTAATGTATCGCAAAGCACAAGAAAGAAAAATAAGAGATGCACGTGTGTGCCTCGAGGAATTCTGGTCGGCGCCAGCGAGTCTGAGTAACACCTGCACATTGCTGAGCTGGACCAACGCTTCGCTTGATTTCAGTGTGTTGTTAAACTTGTTGTATTCGTAGATGCTGAATTATAACTAGTGCCAAGCCAACGCACAAAACGCAATCAACAACTGAACAGAACAAGAACAAGAAAAATAACACCAACGCCACAGTTACGATACCATATAGAAAAGCATAAAATGAAAAATTAAAGAAAACTAATTTCTTCTAATCAGCCTTGCAGCTCATGACACAAATTTAGAAAAATTTATCTTTGCAAAAAACTACAAACAAAAGCCTCGATCTTAGTTGCGAATATTCGGAAATTGATTCTCAGTGTGAATGATTCGTTCGATTTGTTTCCATTCCTATTTTCTTACGGACAGGGCCGTATTATCCATTATGCACTATAGGCACTGTGCCTAGGGCCTACGAAAATTGGAGGGCCTACGAAGACTAATGAGATGAAAATTTAAGGGCCTACCAAGACTGATGAGATGAAAATTATTGAGAGTTGAGAGCTTATTTTTTGTTCACCGCATTCTCGGATATAGCATTTAAGCATTTACTACTTGAGACTTGCGAGCTTTTTTTTTGGTCACCAATAAAAATTTCAGTTAAGTGCCTAGGGCCTACGATAGGCATAATCCAGCCCTGCTTACGGAGACGTTGACAGAAAAATCAAGATTTTTTAAAAACGAATGGTTTAAGCCTAAACTCACAAGTGTTTAACAATTGCGAATATTCCGAAAAATTTATTATTATTAGGATGTTTCTTCCGAAGATTCGAAACTGATTTTATTCATCAGATTTTTTCCATTTATTCTTACGACAAAGTTGATAGAAGCTGCGACAGAAGTGAAGTAATACCAACCTAACTTTTTAACACGGGGCTAAACAGATAGGTCTTCAAAAATTGCGAATTTTCACAAAAATTGGAATGCTTTTAGCTTTTTCCGCGGTGAGAATGAAACTTAAGTCACTTAAA
The DNA here is from genome assembly GCA_030264535.1 of Liometoxenus newtonarum. Classification (NCBI taxonomy): domain Eukaryota; kingdom Metazoa; phylum Arthropoda; class Insecta; order Coleoptera; family Staphylinidae; genus Liometoxenus; species Liometoxenus newtonarum. Next base: position 16,410 of record JARJEB010019765.1, on the reverse strand, counting down.
ATCTGAAAGCGCGCAGTGCAGTTCATTTCGATGACTTTGTTTGTTGATTCTGTGTCGTGTTAATGTCATTTTTACGAGTTGCAACTGCTACCATAAAATATTGCGCGTCTGTTGCGCGTTCTGTTACAACTAACAACTATCCACACTATTAGGACTACCTATTACTTTACTATACTTAAAAAAGATCGCGACACCTGTTTGTGTGTGTTTCTCTTATAGTTTTAGCGAGTGTTGCCCGATGTAAACGCGATTTCAGCTGTTGATTTTAATGCTGTTGCGCGGAAAATCAACGATGCACAGGTGACAAGCAAAGAACAAATGTTTTAATATTTTAATAATAACGCAACAACATTAGGTGGCAGTCACTGAGTCGCACATATTGCAAACAAAAATTTATTCATTATTATTATGCACAGCACGCGGATTTTATTGAACGTCCCAGATGTGCTGCAGATATAGACAATCAGCTCAAAGTGTTAGAATCTTTATTATTACAAAAAGTTAAATGAATATAAATGGTAATGTTTTATATTATAAATTACAATTATACGCATATTTGTATGTTGCTAAGAACAACGGAACTATGTTCGAGTGGTCGTGGTTCGTAGTCATAAACGCGATGAGTGAACGCGAGTCAATATTTCGTTTCGTTCATTCATTCTTTCATTCATTTTAAAATTACGGCCGTTCAACATCGCTTATTAGGTAAAAGTATTGGAATTGTCATATCCTTCCTAAAGAGTTTTATAATAAGCGTCAATTCATTATGTACAGTAGACGTATAAGTCCATATCGTATTTCAGATTTCTAATATTAAAGCACAAGTTGTAAATTAATCGTTTGCATTCATTCATAATGCAACAATCTGTTGCTTATGTAAGTATTTTGTAAATGCATAAGTGCATCGTTTCAAATGACTTCACTTATCTTTGGACATCTTCCTGTAGTGACTTCGTCGTTGATGGCATTGCCAATAAGCGAGCGCTATAGGCTCGAATGGATTTCCGCAATGGTCAATATAACTAAATGCTAATTTTGTAATATGCTGATGGCAAAAATTGAAAACGCGTGCCACGTTTTTTAACTTTGTCTCGTCCTCATATGCATTTATTTGTATTCATAACATTAGCATCAGCAAGAACCCGTCGTACTTATAGAAAACATGAACATTGAACATGTGTTGTCACATTTTGCTTTCCGCTATGGTTGATACGACGAAACAAACCTTAAACAGTAACAAGTGAAGTTTACAGGAAGTGCCCATTTATGCTGATGGCATCTTCTCTACACAGCTATACTAATTCACAGATTTACAGTAGCCATAAACAGATTTTTTCGCGTCAGAACTGACACATGTTTAACGAACGTTTTATAAAAATTCGGTCATAAAAACTATGAATGCCCATGTGCATATTCCATATTGTGATTGTTTGCTCGTTTGCTGCAAGTTGCGACTTGTAACTTGGCACAGGCACAAGTCATTTCTCTATTGCCTTAAATCTAGTTTCCGGTGGTCAGATTTAGTCGACATCTTGATGCCACTTGTCGTTTGCGGATGAACTTTTGTCAAAAAGTGAGAAAAATTTTTGAAAAGAAGCCCAACGAAGTCAAAAATGTGTATTTTCAAGTCAAGACTCCGGCATATTTCAATTCAATCTGTGTTGCTCGTATTTTTCATAATCTGGTCGGAACAATCGAAGGAAGTATGGTCTGTAGATCAGCCCAATGTACGCGCGAAGACGTTCCGTGCGCATTCATCGACCATTTTAATATTAAACAGCTGTGTGGTTGGAAAAAACTGCGGACCACAGTTCCGGATCCTGCCTTGACTTAGGTCTTAGATGGTTGATGTTAATACAATTGCTTGTCTTTTCTGCCATGCCTTAAAACAATCTAAGCACCTGTTTCTTCCGTTTACTTATGCGTTCATCAGACATTCAGGTGTCTTCTTCGTCGAGGTTCCGTAATCGTGGAAGTTATATGGGAACGCACAAACAACATCATAACATGTAACAATGTAAACACGAAACAAGCAAAGCAAAACGTACCTAACAACCAGCCACAATACTGAACTGAATTGTGCTTGGCTTCTTGGACTTGGTTGGAAACAAAGTAAAAACTTTTTCACGTTTCACGACAAATGTTAAACACCTCAATCGACAATCCCACGATCTTTAAGTATGATATTAACGTAACTGCTGTTTTCTTTCATTTTTATTCATAAATATAGGTACCGGAAATGTATAGCTAACTGGACTTCTTGAAGGTAAGTACTTACTAAATATACTTCCATATAGAAATAAAAATACGGTGCGGGACACCGCACAATTTTTCGATACTTAGTGTTCCACTCTGCATTCAATTTGAAAATATTTTTTGTTTGCCAGTGAGACGCAAATTTATGTTTTGACATTGAGGTTAAGTGCCCTAGTGCCCTTTTTTACCGACCGATTTTGCTGCTAAGGGACTAAATCTGTATATCAAGTTTCGTTCCGATCCGTTGCTTGGTTCAACTGGAATTTTGTCCACAACGGAGCCACAATCACACACACGGCCACAAGGCCAAAAACCATTTTTTCTACGGCAACTATGAAATGACACACTTTCGCCATAAGTTAGTTAGATAGAAAATTGACGATTACTCACAAGTCACAGCCGTACAATGTCATGCGGAAAAGTCATAACTATGGTAACATACCAACCAAACAATATTGGTTAAAGTCCACTATGACTATCTATTGATTATTTAAATAGAGTGCGGGAAAGTTACATTTCAACATTGTTTGGTTGGTATGTTACCATAGTTATGACTTTTCCATCTCAGATCCGTTAAGAACCGGACATCGAATTTTTGGGGTGAATCCGATACTTTCCTATTTTAACTACCTTCGATAGTATCGGAAAGTAAAAACAGTAAAGTATTGGTCCTTAATAATGTTTTGCCAAGTGGTAGTATTTCCTTTCCCTATATAAAATTAATCCTTAATGTATTGAATATTCTGAACTATACCTATATGTATGTATATTCGATTACGCTGCTAGTTCATGTTGCATATTGCATATGGAACTCTTAAATAAATTAAGAGAACAATTAGAAGGGACAATGTGCACACCGTAAGCGCGCGCGTTGCACGCCGATTGTGCCATGCCCGATGTATAAAGAACATATGTATAAACATGTGCGCGGTCTTATGGGAAATCACCTGGCAAGGGTGTCATGGGAACGAGGGTACATTAGTTGGCATTGCACCGAAAGTTTTCCCTATCCGATTATATTGCGCCAAATTGTTGTATATATGCAAGCTGCGTCGTCGGACTAAACACCCTGTGTGGTAGTCCCGGTGCGTTTTCCTTCTACATATGTGAGCGCCAAAAACGATCGGACGCCGTCTGCACAAAGACCCGATTCACCCGACCTGTTGGTATTATAGTTAGGGACGAGTGTACGAGATATACATTAGGAAAAACCGCTGAATTTTGTTCCAGCCTTCTAAACGATCAGTACACAGACTATCGGAAGGACATATGTATTGCGCGTGGCGACAGTACAGGGTGTTAGGTTTAGTTTATCAGGAGCAGCAAAGATAAAGCAGATGACTAGATCAACTAACTGCATTGAACACATTTCACCCCCTGTTTTAGACTAAACCTAGACATACCTTTAATTTCATGCGCTTTGACGAAACTAAGGAATAACGAATAACAAAATGATTCCCAATGGTAATAGACATCTGCATATATTGACATCGACATTAATATATGCTGATAAAGTGATAACGCACGGACACTTATATATGTATGCAGATGCAGTGGCGTAGATATCATAGGGCAATTATGTGCGGCGCGATTTGGGGACTCCGTTCGTAAACCGACATTGTGAAAATTTTGAAAAAATTGAATTATCAACGTAAAAAGTTTTTATGTAAAATTACATGTAACCCTACATAATTACAGGTAATTTTACATTGAAATCTAATGATAAATCTACATGTAAAATCATAATATGTAAGTAGGTATTTAAATATCTGTAATTTTACATGAAGTCATACCTTCACTATTAATTGTTTACATTATAACCCCATAATTTACAGTGCACTTGTGTAAAACTTAATTTTAATAGAGAAATACCGTTTTTCAGTAAAAATAATGTATGTTTTCCTGTATTAACCATGAAAAAATACATTCCGAATTTAATATTGATAAGAAGTACATTTTTCGTGTAATTTTACATATAATTTTCATTTACACACACATATAGGTAATCATTACGCATTTGTTACCTGTAAATTTACACTTACATTTACTTTAGAATAAAGCTGACATAGGCTGCGCCCCTGTCATGACTTTGAACCGGAGTCAATTTAACCCAGCTACGCCCCTGTCTTTACATATGAAACGTTTTTAAATATTCAATTAATGCTTATCTTTAGGGGTTGCTTTACTTGTTTTCTAGCAAATGTGTAGATACAAAAAATGCTTCATTAATTGTAGTGTTAGTTACGTCAATAAAAATGTAAATGTATCAGTTAATTATTTAATTCAAAAATTATAAGATATGAAATAATTATTAAAATATTACCAAAATTTGTTAATATTGTACATTCAATATTGATAGATATTGAATAAGAAATTTAAAATATGGGCAATTTCAAGGTTGCCTTGCTAAATTTAATCACAAATTGATTGTTTCTATCTTTGTTATAATTATAACTTATAAGTACATAAACTTATTTGCCTATTTATGGTTTGGTTCATTCAGAAAAGGCCATATGCTTTACTCGAAGCATATTTAAAGCGGCAATAACAAACAGATTGCACGAAATCGACAGACCGGTCGCAACTGTCCGATTAAAACGCGTCAAATGTTTGATTGAGTTCAATAGAATAGACAACATTTGCGCAGAAGTCACACATCACACACATTTTCATTATAAGTATTTACATTATTTATTAGGAGTTTAGCACGAAATCAAAATCAATATTGTCTAGTGGTGTTGTCTACAGTCTGTAGACCTAGAAATAAAAACTGCGACATTTAGATATTTATTTTATACTGTCTTCATTGATTTTAAATAAGAGCTGAGATGCTTTTATGTAGCATGTTAAATGCCAACCGGACATTAGTGATATCAATTTGTAAGAAAATATTTAAGAGCAGCGTTGGAGCTGGAGCTGGAATCGGAATGTTCATAAGATTTTCTCTTCAATCTTATTTAGTGTTGTAAGCAGTAAAATTGCGGGAAATATTACCGATTTGTAATTTGTAGATAAAGATTTTGTTTTTTTAACATTCTTAACTCCTAAATCCAGCCCTGACTGAAAATTAGAAGTAACTCTATCTAGCTTGGGAGAACTTCTGAAGTAATTGAACACAACACATTCACCTGAGGCATGTTATTCGTAGTAGTTGATGCATGCAGTTGTTTTGGTTTCTTTTGGTTCTTACTTCTTTTCGTTGATGATTTCGTTGCTGAGGTTCGTGGGAATACATCGGCCGCAAGAGTTCACCTTGTATTTTGTATTGGAGTCGCATACTTGCGGTTGAAACAAAAAGCGTCTTGCACTTATAATTTCCTACATGTAGGTAATATGTATAGCAAGCAATAGGATATAGTTTTGTATAGAAGCAGGAGTTCTCAAAGTCATTGATCGCGATCCGCTAGTGGGTCGCATGCCGATTTTTATTGGTTTTACCCGCTAAACTATGTGTTTTAAGCGAATGGGTCGCGAAAAATGAAAATTTTCCAAAATCTGTCGCTGTTCACATAAGTTTGAGAACCCCTGTCCTATACATATACTAACCCCACTTTTCGCTTTTGTATTGTATTGTGATACCGGTGATACTCTATACTCATGAAAAGTAAGCTGCAACCTGCATGTAGGTATAATTAAATTAGTAATTAACATCAGCTAAATCTAAATCAGTTCAGTACATAAAAAATGACCATTTCGAATGTTAATGAGGCTGCCGTATATTCCGTTAGAATTTGGTTCGGAAAGATATGAAATACTTACTTACTCGAAGAAATAGAAATTTTACGCAAGTGTCCATCAGATAGACCACACCAGACCAAACCATGATGGAAAGAAACGACGCACACACAGCTGCATGTAGTTTTCGTCTTTTCGGTTCATTTCGGTTCCTCTTTCTTGAGCTTAGATAGTGTTGTTTGCCATATGAGCTGTTAGTTTAGCATAATATGATCTTATATTTAACAGATTGTTAACAGAAAATTATGTTTTATCTATACACAAAAATCTGTTTGTCACATTTTGTCAAACTAAACATGAACCATAAAACATTAAGGGTGCTACAACCAACAAGAAGTTTCAAGAGTTGCAAGAAACCACACACCCAGCACCCAGCTCATAGAAGCTTCAATAAAAACGGAAAGAAAGCAGATTTTAGTTTTTCCAGGAAATTGTAAATTGGAAACTTTAGAAATTTTAATTTTATATTATTTCTAATTCTCGAAGAACATAAATTATTTCTATTCGTGACTAACTATGACAATTATGGCGATTATAGGACAGTAAATTGATTAATTAATTATAAAAATTAAGTAATTCAGGTGCTAAATTGCAGTATTAGTTCTTCAACGATTATAATCGGTCTGTGGTTCGCTTTTCTCGTATTTTTACTTTCTGGCCACATACCGAAGGTATGTAGGTATAAGAAAGTAAGGTGATCAAGTCTTATTTTTCCCTGATTCGTGGAGATCCGTTGACCCCAGGTCGAAAAACGGCTTTTTCGTCTGATATGTGTGTGTGTAGATAATTGCGCGCAAACCAAGCATCGTATCGGACTGAAATTTGGTATCTGGCCAGCTGTCCCTCCCAACTGAACCTGGAGGAAAAATAATCAAAATTTTAAGATCGTCAAGTTCTACGAAATCGTAATGTATTTAGCCGGAAAGTTGTGCGATGTGAATTTAAAGCACCGATTTTTTTTTAATTAATTTTGAAAGACCTCTCTATACATCAGGGATAAAGTACTTTATTACAAGTTGTAATTTGTAATAGACTTACTTAGTTAATCCGGAAGAATCAAGATGGGTCATTATGTTATTAACAAAAGCGTGCTTTAATAATCTTTAATTCTACAATGAGAAATCACAAAGGGCAATCATAATATTGATAGCTTGGCACCAAATGCAGTAATGCAATGAACGTGTTTCAAGCGACAAATATATTATAATATTATAAGGGTAGTTTCAGTTTGTACTGTCAGCTGGATATTGCTGCGCGTGTGAACGGATCTCGCGTGTGGTTCACAACCCTCGGCACGTGCTCGCTTACCAATCGCGGATACATTTTTGTATGTGTACCATGACCATGTAAACCATCGGCGATCGAAAATATGTATATGCAGCTGCTGTATGTATATTAAAATGACATACAATTACCTAAATTAACACACCATCAGATCTGATCAGTTTATTAAGATTGAGTGCATATTAAGTATTTTTCTAAAAAAAAAATTTTATATCTTGCGAATTTGTATAATCAAACGATTTTTCAAGTTTTTGGTTTTTGCATGTGATAAATGCACAAAATGAATGGGTCACGTGTCAGTATGTTCATTAAATGCTGGTTTGTAGCACATGAAACGAAGGATCATACCGGATTGTTAGAAGGATTGCGAGTGATTAGACATTTAGACAATCCGCCCCTCGGATTACACAGTTTTAATGAAACGGGACACACGTCCATAGATCCAACGAATAAGGGATGAATGTATGGACCGTGAACGACTCAAATGAAACTACATAATCCCAGCACGTGACTTCTATCACTATCAGTTTCATTAGTGCCGCCAATACAATATTTAAATTGACATCTATTAATGTAATCACATAAATTAGATTTTATCTAAAAAATCTCGAATTCTTTAAAATTAACGCAGCCATTGCGCAATGGAACTAGCAAGTATGTAAACATAAAGACTAAGTGCGTTAAGAAGTATACGAGTATGTTGTATTTTGTGTTTAACTTAAAGGGTGTTTATTGAGGGTTAAAAGTTTAGATCAGATCCCACGGACAGACTCCACTGGAATACACACCGGGCCCGCAGCTGGGTCACAAGTGTTCAATGAATGGACTTCATTCTATTCTATGCGCACCAAAAATCTTAGAAGCCCATCTGGCTTTATATGCGAGTACATGTTCATACATAACACACAAAATACTATGACCTATGTCTCTAACTAAAAGTTTTTAGCTTCCTTGTGTTGTTCCTTTTGCCATTTCGTATATGGTATTAAGAAACACCGAACTGAGAAAGTGAGAAGTGAGAACACATTTGCAATACAAGACTTCCGTTTTCGTTTAGAAATAGGAGCAAAATAAAACAGAAATCGTGCTATCCTCGGCCCTCGCCTCAGTTCAGTAGAAATATTGTCAATTAACGAATCATTATAGTTTTTAGTTTACAGTCAGTCTGCAAATTGATTTGACTTTAAGTTTAATGGACACAGATCAATTTAAATTTGCCGCCTGTTTCCATAATTCCAATTGTGTTCATGCTTAATTGATAACCGTATACTGTCCATTTAAAATTTTATTTTGTTATATGTAGTATTGCTAGTAGGAACAATTATCTAATGTTGTTAATTTATTGCTCATCAATTCATGTTAATTCTCAATGCATATTAAGGTTTGTTCCAACATACGATCAAACCAGTTCAGTTTCCAACTATGTGGGAACAAATTCTGGCACATGTAGTTGTCCAAATTTTGTTTTCCTATTTTCCTACCGCCACTATGAAATGGCACACTTTACCCTTAGTTAGTTATATCTATAGAAAGTTCTAGCCACTATCAAGCAAAAGTAAAAAGTAATGCTGTAAAATCATCAGAACTATGATAAGAAAACAAGAAACTGTGCGGGAAAGTGACAAACTTGTCACATTAACGCATAGTTTCTTCTATCAAATATGCTTCAGTGACATGGCAGTTTGTAAACCGTTTGTAAAAGTGAAAATCGTTTTATAAACATATTATTATGTTTCGATGGAAAGCGATTGAAAAGCATTAATTTCACACTCGCGCGACTTCGTCTTGTGCTTCAATTATCGCGCTCGTGAGAAATTGAAGACTTTCCAAACTTGTTAGGAAAGCTACGACACACTTTACCCTTAGTTTGTTAGCTATATAGAAAGTTCTAGGCACTATCAAGCAAAAGTAAAAAGTAATGCTGTAAAATCATCAGAACTATGATAAGAAAACAAGAAACTGTGCGGGAAAGTGACAAACTTGTCACATTCACGCATAGTTTCTTCTATCAAATATGCGTCAGTGACATGGCAACATATGATTATGTTTCGTTGGATAGCGATTGAAAAGCATTTATTTTCACACTCGCGCGACTTCGTCTTGTGCTTCAAATTATCGCGCTCGTGAGAAATTGGAGAACTTCCAAACTTGTTAGGAAAGCTACGACACACTTTACCCTTAGTTTAGTTAGCTATATAGAAAGTTCTAGGCACTATCAAGCAAAAGTAAAAAGTAATGCTGTAAAATCATCAGAACTATGATAACAAAACAAGAAACTGTGCGGGAAAGTGACAAACTTGTCACATTCACGCATAGTTTCTTCTATGCGTCAGTGACATGGCAGTTTGTACGTGAAAATCGTTTTATAAACATATGATTATGTTTCGTTGGAAAGCGATTGAAAAGCATTTATTTTCACACTCGCGCGACTTCGTCTTGTGCTTCAAATAATCGCGCTCGTGAGAAATTGAACACTTTCCAAACTTGTTAGGAGAACTACTACTGCGCATTTGTAGACCGTTTGAAATGGCTTAAAATGTTATAACAAAAACTAATACTAAATGAACAGTACATTTATAAATAAATTTTGAACATTAATAAGTACACCACACATGTATATGTGTACAGTTTAAATGTTACATTATAAATTTTCTCCATTTACATACAAATGGATATATGTATGAATAGACACTATATTGTCAAGTATATGGACATTTGGACATGCTCGAATGCATCGGACATGAGTATACATACAAATAAATTTGTATGTGAATGTGTAAATGTTGATTATGTGACGTAAAGCAGCGATTTGATAACAAAACCGAACGTCCATAAAATCTAGCAGAACCGTGTCCGTCGCAGCCGTCCTTATATTGATGTTTCAATAACGTCTCGTGCCACCGACTCCCAACATCGTCGTCGTCGTCGTCGCCGTCGTCGAATACATATATACTTTCCCCTATACACACGCACGCTGAAAAGAAAATTCAGATTCACCACACACAACACATGAAAACTACTCACAATTAAATGCAAAACCTATTTAGACGATATGGAAAAGTTAAGTGCGTATCGATTAATTACTTAAAATTACACATAGATTGCCTTCTTAAGTTAGAGTGAGCAACATAACAGCCGAATCCATGCGGCTGATAAACGAAGTGAATTATTGAATTGATGCATCAGCACACACATTTATATATACATATATAGTTGCGGTGACTGTTTTACTAATTAAGCATAAATAATTTGTTTCTTTCCAATGTGAATTTATGAACATACGATGATGAACATCATGGAAATGGAGAAACTTTTACGGTACACTTTCAATTTTCTGGGTCTGGTTATTGTTGTGCTTGGCAATTCTTTAAGTATTAAGTGAGTATTAAAACATGTGTCAACTTAAACTTATATATTAATTAAATAATCATTAAATGGCCGCGTCAAAAATATATTATGACGGCTTAACCAGCATAACATCATGAACATGGCTTTTTCTATATGCCATTTTCACATTTATAATTCAATTCACTACTTATTCGAATTGCTAATGTGCGTCTTATTTTTAGGGCAGCCACAATATATCCATCACACAATGTAACGAATATAACGAGGATGTATGATAACTTAAGACACGTTCCTGTAGGTGCTGAGACAGTCCTTCATCTAAATCTCGGCTACAATCATCTCACGCATTTGGACAACTACACGTTCATCGAGAATCGTTATAAAAATGTGAAAAAGATTTATCTCTGTCGTAACCTGCTCACCGAAATCGAAGTGAATGCCTTCAATGGACTGACACAATTAGAGACCTTGGATTTATCCGATAATAATATAACGATGTTGAAATACAACATGTTCACGAGCAATACCCATTTGAAAGAACTAATTCTCGTTAATAATTACATAAAATTTGAACGACAGCAAACCTTCATACTGTCACATTCGTTGCAAACGCTCATTTTGTCAAACAACAGGTTAACGGAAATCTATGACATGACATTCATTAGTATGATGAATCTCAAGCGGCTCATTTTAACTGACAACAAGAATTTGGTGAATTTATCACCAATGTGTTTTCATAATTTAAGGAATTTGAAATATTTATCGTTAATCAATACCGGCGTGCATACGATAAATATGCAAATTTTTATTAAATTACCACGAATTATTAATGTTCAGGACACGCCTTTTGCGCACAATTTTATACCTCCACTCACACAATTGACGAGCGATAGAATTAAGGATCTTTTAAAACTTGATAAGTTATTTAACTGAAAACTAATTGTACAATTTGAATGTGGATGAATGATGATATATAAAGCTGTATTCCCACAAGCATTTCATCGCACTGCAATTTTTAGAGCTGATGCAACGTTTTTAGGGCAAAAGTCAGAATGTTGACAATTATAATACAATTTTGGCCGTAAAATTGCAGATTTGAAGTTTCGTCGTGGGAATCAGTTTTAATTTAAAGATATATAAAACTGTATTCCCACATGCATTTCATCACTGCAATTTTTAGAGCTGATGCAACGTTTGAAAGATAAAGTCACAATTTTGAGAATTAAATTTACAATTTGAAATCGAAAATTGGCTGTGAAATTGCAGATTTGAAGTTTCGTCGTGGTAATCAGCTTTAATTTAGAGATATATAAAGCTGTATTCCCACATGCATTTCATCACTGCAATTTTTAGAGATGATGCAACGTTTGAAAGCAAAATTAACAATTTTGAAAATTAAAATTTATCTACAATTTGGAATCGAAGAATGGCCGTGAAATTGCAGATTTGAAGTTTCGTCGTGGGAATCAGCTTTAATTTAAAGATATATAAAGCTGTTTTCCGACATGCATATTAGCACCGTAATTTATACAGCTGATGCAACAATTGAAAGCAAAATTCACAATTTTGAAAATTGAAATGTACAATTTGAAATCGAAAATTGGCCGTGAAATTGCAGATTTGATGTTTCGTCGTGGAAATCTGCTTTAATTAAAAGATATATAAAGCTGTGTTCCCACATGCATTTCATCACTGCAATTTTTACAGCTGATGCAACTTTTGAAAGATAAAAGTCACAATTTTGAGAATTAAATTTACAATTTGAAATCGAAAATTGGGAATCAGCTTTAATTTAAGGATATATAAAGCTGTATTCCCACATGCATTTCATCACTGCTATTTTACAGCTGATGCAATGTTTGAAAAACAAAAGTCACAATTTTGAGAACAGAACTTTACAATTTTGAATCGAAAATTGGCCGTGAAATTGCAGATCTTTAGGGATCAGCTTTAATTTAAGGATATATAAAGCTGTATTCTCACATGCATATTATCACTGCAATTTTTACAGCTGATTGGACGTTTGACAGGACAATTCACAATTTTGAGAATTGAAATTTACCTACAATTTGGAATCGAAAATTAGGCGTGCAGCGTGAAATTGCAGATTTCAAGTTTCGTCGTGGGGATCAGCTTTAATTTATAAGGAATCTGTTATACAGAGATATATTTGTAATACAAAATGGACTAGTCTTGGAAAGTACACTTTTGCATAATGTATATAAAATTGTATAGGTAGTAATAATAATAATTTTATTAATAGGACATATATTTTAGGTGTATTTTATCATAATTAATGCATTATTCTTGTCGACTAATTTATCCGATATATTTGGTTTAAAAATTAATGCACGAGAAAACATGTGGCAAATGTAAACTTAAAAAGTTTATATTAATATATTAATTAATCTATGTGCGTATCTATGATGTCGCAAAATATGTCATTTCGATATACTGATGTGATGATAATGTTGATGAAGGCATATGTATTATGTTTGTTATTTAATTAGGTGTTAATTGGTTTTCTATATTTTATATCTATAGGTATAGGTAAAAAGATTAGTCTATGTCCCCACATCAAGATCAATAACGTTAAAAAAGAACTTTTAAAAGCTCCTTATATAAATTTAAATTATAACTGTTAAAGTTAATATTGATATACTTATCAATATTCCAATCGATTGCCAACAGTGGAGGTGACATTTTTCTTTTATTAATTAATAGATTTATAGTTTATAAGTGTGTGTGATACTATTTTTAGTGAAACTGAAACAAAATGCTTAAAACTTACAAAGATTGGTGAAAATTTCAAAATTTATTTTATGAATTAGTCTTATATTTGAAAAATTTGAATATTGAACATTTCAAACGTTCAAAAATTGTATATAGTTAGCAATAAGATAATTTTTACGTTTTGCAAATCAAAAGTTGGTAAATTCATTGTTATACTTATTCTTATTGCGCTGCGTTTTAATTTGCACGGCGTAATATAGAAAAAAAAATAAGGAATAACAATGAATGTAAATTTGAATACCTTCAACACCTTCGCAGTAAACTTTAAATGTTTCTGTTGAACAAAGTTATAAATGCGAATAAAATTTGCATACCTATATATGTCTAGGTATTGTATTTACCTACCAATTACCGCATACCTACATTAATTTTATTTAAAGTTGTACATATTTTTTGTTTTAGGTTATCAAATAAGTACCTAATTATTGTAGAATTATGTCTAATATTAAATAAGTAATATTTTTTGTACCTGATCAAGAAGGATGAGATTAAATTTTGGGATTTAACGAACCAAAAATATAGCCTGTTTACCAACGTGGGATTCAAAAATGGTATTTTTTGCAAAATAAATACATATTTATGCAATAAATTTAAAAAATTTAAGTCATATATTCATAAAATCCGGGGTTTGTATATTGCTTAAAAATTTAAAATTTATTTTCCTTAAGAATAATACAACAAATGATGCAATTGTAGATATTTATCCTTTTTGTATTCTATATTCTATTTATAAAGTTTATGATAAAGGAAATTACGTTGCTCATTTGAAAGTTACTTGGTTTTCGACTATTTTTAATCAAATTTATGTGCAAAATCTTAATATAAACAAAAACATATTTATATTGCTGTAAAGTATCCATATACAGAGTGGTTGAACCATTCTCTAGCAAATAATTTCCAAACGGTTTAAGTTGCAAAAAAAAATATTTAAAAGTTTCTTGTATCTATTATTGTTACTTTCTAGTACCCAAGAAACGTAGAAACTTTTATGTATTTTTTTACTTTTGTTGTGCCATTTTTTACTGGTCGAGACTTTATATGATTGATTGCGCAACCACCCTGTGTATATGTACAAAAATGAGGGGGGAGGGGGGCGATAATGTATCGATTAAGTTGATTTAATTTGATACTTAATGAATATAGTAATTAATTAATTTCTTTCTAAAAAATTAATGTAAGTATTTTGTTTGTTTGTTTCAAAAGAATTGGAAATTGCGTCGACAATACAATTCGGAAGCAACCATGCAAACATGCATGCGAAACGGACAATTATAAACACAAATACAAAAAAAAACATTTAAAAAAATATCAAAAGAATTGCCCGAATTCGTAATAACATTCGAATGCAATGTTTGGAATGCATTCAACACACACGTTTGGTATTCCTACTTAAATATAAATACCAATAGGACACCTGTGCTCCTTTAGTCCTGTGCATTGAAACTTTGAATCTTGTGAAACTTGTAAATCACCGGTGAAACTTGTGAGAAACCGACCTACCGACGAGAAACCCTCAATTTTCATTCTACTACAGTCCGTTCCGTTCATTCATATATTCTTCTAACATTCAATAAAATCACGACTGGAATGTTCAATGCAACAATTCTAGAGTTCCCTAACTAAATTCCTATGCCGATGGCGAATGGCGATGGGGTTGTTGTTATAAAGTAGGGCTGACTTTAAAAGTTTAAAGGTATGTAAAAAGTAGCTTATCCGTTTCCATTCACTTTGTGCATTCACAAAAATAACTATCAGCTGCTCTGTTATAAGAAAAACGAACAAATATTAGCTGCTTTCGATTTGACATTATCTGCCTGCACCTGAACTACTCCCAGAAGGGTGCAGCTATGGAACAGTTTCGCGCCCGCGCTTTGCAAATCGACAGGCGTCAGCGTTTTTTGACCTTGGCGATTTACACCGAGAATACACGATCGTGTTTACGGTTAAAGTGCTCCCACCAGGCGCGAGGGTCATGGAGGTCATGACGCCCTCCATAAAATTATAAGTTAACTTAGGTAAATTGTTAGTTTGAACCAAAATATTATTAAACAAAACAATTTTTGCTATAGTACCACACTAGTACTGAGCCATATAACCTACCCCCCCCTCCTCCCTAAATTATGTTCAGTTTGCTTGTTTCTGAATCAATTTAGGACCATTTAGCACAACTCCTCCACAACTCCGCTTTACCTGCACCTAAGCTAGTCCGGCGCTGCTAAAACTGCCAAATCGAAAGCAACCATCTAAGTATTGCAAACTTCTACATATTTGTGCTTTTGCCGTTTCGCTTTTCGCGCATTGGTTATCCACTAATAATATGAAGACGTTTTATTTTGATATTAAGTTAATTAGCTACTAATTATACTGCGTTCCATTACTCTGTTCGTTGTTATTTGCGAGCAAATACCTTTAGGAGGCAAAGGCAAGTGAATAAAATCTAGTGAATTAAATTCATGTGATGATGCAAGGTTCATAAGAAAAGCCCCAATTACATCATCCGTCAGATCGCTTATTGGAGGACCACCAAAGTTGTGTCTTCATGTTCTTTTCCTTTATTATCGGTAGCTTTCATGTTGTGTTTTTATTAGGTATATTCTTCACATAATTTAACTTTTAATTTCATTTACACTGCTTTGTTCGCAAAATATGTTTTCTTGGAAATTAACTTAAAACGAAATATTTATTAATTGAATTGTGTCCGACTATTAGGATTTATAAGCAAAGGAACGAAGGAAGAATTTAATTGAATTTTTAAGACGGGTAATAACAGAATGTTACTGCTTGTACCCAAGTTCGGCAGACGCGCATCCAAGGGCGTCAAGTCCAAAAAGGGTGAACGGAACATTCTTTATACACGCAAACACTACTCCAGTCGTTCGGCAACTCCAAAAAGGGTAAACGGAGCATTCTTTATACACTCAAACACTACTCCAGGTACACTCCAACTCTGTTTGAATATCCGAACGCAGCTCCAGTTCAATAGATGACGTTTTA
>JARJEB010019762.1:0-10494 GCA_030264535.1 Liometoxenus newtonarum | reverse complement strand
TACACGGTGGAACGAAGGTTTGATCCAGTACAGTGGATTCCAACGTTGGCTCCAATACTTCAACGTACAAGGATGATGATCAAGATATTATTGCTGCTGCCGCATCATGAATTTTGTTGTCTTGTTGCAAATGGGGTGAGAGTTTGATCAAATGTTGGTCTCCAATGTTTGAGTTAAATATTCGACGACTGATTTGGCCAACTGCCCTACTACACGGTGGAACGAAGGTTTGATCCAGTACAGTGGATTCCAACGTTGGCTCCAATACTTCAACGTACAAAATGGATGATGATCAAGATATTATTGCTGCTGCCGTAACATTAATTTTGTTGTCTTGTTGCAAATTACTACTTGTAAAGCGTACCTGCCAACACACAAATCACTGAAAATGCAAATAAACCAAAACTGATTTCACTACTTTGGACGAATCGTGTAGCAGTGTGTCAAATGTCTTCCAAATGTAGCGTCGAGTAAAATAAAAACCCTTTGAAGCGGGTCAAAAGACCGACAACAGCCAGAACGTACGTTGGACACTTGCCACTGGACACTCGTAGTGCGAGCATCACCCACACAATGCGTCCAACGTTGGAAGGTGTTCGTAGCATCGTCTGGCGCCGGCTTTAGTCGAATGATACACGTGACACACTCAAACCTAACCTAATTTAATTACTATTTTGAAAAGATTTATATTTATAAGAAATTTATGTGTTTACAATTACAATGGACGAATATATGAATGCGAGACGCATCCGTATTCAAATGTGTCGCCGTTTGCTTTCGCCAACCACAATGATAACGTTGAATACTCAGCCAGCCAAGCCATCAATAAAAGCGCGACGGAATTGCACACCATTTCGAATGCTTCGAACTAGTTTCACCATGTATTCTCTTCTTAGCTAAATGACTACAATACTGTCAACATGCACTACGTCACAAACAAACGATGATGCGTTACAGCAGCCAAACAAAGAGGCAACGAAAATGAACGACGCAAGAAAGAAGAATAAGAATGACGCAATATGAAAATGAAAACTATTCTATACCTAGCTAGATATACTTATTTAAGATGAAGATCCATTGAGACAAGCCAGACAGACTCCAGTCATATACAGAATATTCATTTATCGAGTGGCCATGAAATGTTATCATAGGCAACCACATTAACATCAATATTTTAATGATCTGAGTAAATGATTCTGCCTAATTTTTTTTCCTTATCAATCGGACCATGGCCGGTATTAAAAATTATCAGAATGCGTTAAAAATGGTTTAAATTAAGAATGTGATTTTTGTCTTTGCAAACTATTGCGCAGGAGACCCATTAACATGAGCTAAAGTTTTTATCATGCAAATGTCCATGGCCCCTCGATAAATGAATATTCTGTATGTAGACATCACATCCTATCATATCCCAGTGTTCTTAACTTCATTTATGTATGATGAGAAAGACTTGGATGATTCTGATTTAACAATAGATTATTGTTTAAAGAAAAATGAAAAAGCGAAATCTAGAAAATCCAACTATCAATTTGAAAACAATATATTAGAATTGTTTTAGCATTCTTCAAAGTGTTGCGTAAAAACTTGATCTTTAATTGGTTATTTCACCATTCACATGTTACACTCACAGCACATTCACATGTGTTGCGTAATTAAGCGTCACGTATTCATTTTATATAAAATATACAGAGTTATTTAAAATAATTGATAATATCGACATCTAATTAGTTGTGTTTTGTCAGTGTGGTAATCCAAAAATCTGCCCAACGTGGGGCGCCAAGTTGTACACAATGTATATTTATAACATTATAACTATGTAGCAAACAACAAATTCCGTGTACCCCAGCACAACGCAAGAACATCAAAAAATAATTCCAAAAAAGCGGCGTAAATGCGAGGGATTATGGTATTGTCAATTACTTGAAATCACTCTGTATTTAAGACGGGAATTAAATAAATACCATAATATCATTTCAAGATTAATTAAAACTATAAAACTATGTTTTGAAAAACTAATTATTCTACTTTATACTTATATATTTAATTCCAACACTACTTGTTAGTCCCGAAGTTAGAGTTTATGTCAGATAATACAGAGCGATCCAAATGAATCGGTTGTCTGTGTTCGTCTGAGAAATTCTATAAATTGCGCCACTTACAGCCAAACGTTTTGATTCACTCCGTATATAATTATAATTAATTTTCATGAGTAACTTCGTCACAGCATCGTTTGTTTTTAACTTCAAACTTCTTTAAAATGTATAAATGTGTTGTCGTTGTGAATCTATCGTGATTCATTTTGTTTTGTGGTACATTTACCGGCTATATGAGAAGCTCTTCATTTTCCAGACAATTTTTGCTTTAATTAGTTTAATTAATTGGTCGTAAATTCTATTTCGACTTGCAAACATTTATGAACCAATTACTTGTTTATGTATGTTAGCTTTGTTCCAACACAGAGTTTGAAAATGGTGCATGAACTGCCTTGTATATTTTGGTGCTCATAACCGAAGTTCGTTTTAAAATTTGCCGCATACTTGATCGTCTTCATCGTCTCTGGACAATGGATCAAAATAATCCGATAAATCGTCGACGCGACAGTTTGATACAGCAAGGGCACGGTTGACATTTCGTACATGCTTCACTCCGCGCCATATTGTTTCACTTGTCAGTTAGTGCGCGTTCGTTGTTTCATCGAGAAATGACAATTTGTATTTTGTGTTAAAAATAAGTGCAAGGTGTAGATAACGCATAGTATTATATTCGCGATTATAGCCATTGTTCACTCTGATGAGTTGTGCCACTCACCTGCGGCTCGTGGGCTATCATAATCGGTCATATAATAATATACTATTACCGATAGGACATGGGTCTATACTCAATAGTATCAGATATGTGGTGGCATAGACCAAAGAGTGATGATTGATCAATCTACCTGGATGTCTAGTAGAAGGATGTCAGCCATTCATGTACAGGGAACATTATTGTAGTACTACTAATTGTCGCAGAACAGTAACTGCATGTGGACGAAGAGTTAGAGATAAATCGTTAACTGATTGGCATCCAATAAGCATCCGGCTGAGTACTAATTGAATCCGATTAATCATCACTTCAAAATTTGCACATACCAGCCGGGAAACATTAAGGTACGTTTATTACCTAAATGATTAAAGGACCTCAAATGTAAATGATAGTTGGATGTCATTTCCAAATTTACATAAGAATAAAAAATACTCGCCCAAAATTGAATAACATTAACCCTTGAAAAATATACCAAATTATTTCATCTTCAAGGAGCTTTTTTATATGTCTCCCAAGGGACCCTAACCTAGTGAATTCTTATGTAGTGACGTTGTATATACCTAATGATAGCAAATATTCAAATACACAAAGTTACCCAAAGAGACCTTAATTAATTTAAAGGGTTGAAGTAGATGGATATATACTACGGCTTTTACTTATTTGGATTATAAACGCAAATTATAAAATATTGTCAAAAACAAAAAGTGCTTTACGTTAGGGACGTGAAAAATGCTAATATTTTAAATTTATAAATAAAGAGTGATAATACTGAGTATTTTCGAAAATCGTAACAAAACATGTTTCCGTAAGGCAACCGAAATGAAAAACACGGACGATACCTCGCAAAGGTCATTCGCTTACCTAAAGTAGCAGGCGCGACTCCGAAAGGCTTCGGAAACTCCAAGCCAAGAGCGTGCTCTCAATTCCCATCTCCGATAACGACATACATACCATCGTCTTGCGAGGTTACGGTGCAAGTGATTAAAGAGCGGCGCTGGAAATGACCTGTGGAACTGCTAGTTGTCAAAGTGAATACGTTCAAGGTAACGCGAACGGAAGCGAAAGGGAACGCCCGCCTGGTTGCCTATAGTGTGCAGCCATTTCTGTCTCAATATTTTAATATGTAAAATTTTATTTTATCAATGTTTGCTATTAAAACATTATGTATAAAGAAAAGAGAATAAATTTTTAAGTATTTACTTCATTCGTTTATAGAAGCACAATTTGGTAAGTTAAGCAAGATATACTTCGCTATATATGTTGATGGATAATCCCTCGGGTGGTTTAACGAGAAACGCATTAATCGTATATTTTTTTCTTATTAAAATATTTTTTGCAAACGAGCATAAAATACTTTTTTATTTAATTATGAATTTCAAATGAAGTTTGATAATAATTAACATCATCCCCGAGGAGGTCGATTTATAGTAAACAATTAACTTAATGACATTGTTGTTTATAGAAATGTATCCTTGTGCTTTTGTGAATAATAATATTTAGAATATTAAGCAGTGAAAATTTACATTCAGTTTTTTTACGACTCTTTGCACTTTCATCGAATCGTTGTGCGTTTAATCGGGAATTTATTATTTATGATGTGTCGCAAAGAAAAGAAAATATTACCCAATGAAAACATTCATCATTTATGCGTAAGTATAAAAAGCTATAAATTCTGAAAAATAAATAAATTTCACGTTGTTCTAACCGAAGAGTTATAAAAGTGAAAGTTTGAAATGGGAAAACTTGCGTCCTTGGATCTGGATGGAAGAAGATAGTTGTGAGATTTTTTTTTCAAAAACCAAGCATTAAATATGGAATACATTTACAACTTACAGCCATCTTCGATCAAGCGTTTATCAAATATGTTCCCCCAAAAAGTTTGTAAATATTTAACAGTAATAAATTTTACATGGTCTATCGAATTATGAATAAATTGCGTTAGAAAATTTCGCAATTAATTTAAATATTGAGTGAAAAATCAAATTCAAAAATTTAATATTCATTCTTGTGAAAATAAACAAAAAGTTGTAATTGAAAAACAATATTAATATTTGTTATTATAGTGTGATTGAAGGATAATTTTAGGTATAGGAGACACAGACAGTGCGATGTTCGAAATCGGGAAATTCATGCCAAGAAAGCGGAAGTGGGAAGTTGGAAATCGCTGGAACGCTGGATGTAGGCGTGTCGTGAGTCTGATGACATCATCATTGGGACATTAATTACAACAGGCATGATAGAACGAAGGCATTGCACCCGTGCATGCGTTTTCGTCTACCCTTAACCTATGTTGATGGGTGAAGCGACAAATACTATACCTAAAAGTACCTATATAGAATCGGAGGGTATTTGCTTGTGCAACTAACTGACGATGAAATGAACGACCCGTTGAAACGATGACAGAGAAAGTTAATATGTTACTGAGAGTGATAGCAATATTGGCAATGGCATTGGTACAACCGCGAGGGTCGCGGAAATTATCGTCTGGGTACACGCCTATATCCGTTGCTTGGCAAATTTGGGAAAAAGGTTGATTTTTTATATGATTTCCACTTTTCACATCAAACTTTCAGCATTTCTTAACTTAATTCTGTTACAAAAAAAATAATGAAAATATAAATTTTATTGAAAGCCCGGCACCTTCACCTTTCCCATTAAAAATATAATTTTCTATTTTGAAATGCAAATTGCACTTTGAACGATTTATCTTGCTTTGACCAAATTTCTGTTTGTCCCTTTGTAATATCACTTTTTCCTTTTATTATCTCTCAGGTTCCTGTCCTTGTGTCAACATTTTATGTCGTGGTCTTCGAGCATCCTAAAAGTTACACTTCTTATTAAATTCATTTGCTAACGCTACTTCCCTGGATGTCTGCATCCACAAATTTGTTTTGCCGGAAACCCCACCAGTGTATTGTAAATTTCTTAGCAAAGAACGTAACAGTGAGCAAATGTATATCTCCATTGGGGAATTCTCCTTTAATTGCTGCAAGATAATCTTCTTTTTCCAATGCTTGCTTACTGAGTCTTCAACAAATAACGAAATGTAAAATGTTATTGATAATCACATAATAATTTTCTACAGCTCAGTCCTCGCACAATAATGAAATAAAATAGAAAAAAATCTATACAATTGTATAACAAAAGCGAGTAAGTAAAGAAAGACAAACAAAACAACTCAAAACCAAGTATTAAATAAATAAAATATAAAAAGTTGCCGTACATGAAACGCACTAAAAGTTAAAAACGTTAGTTCATGTGGCTTAAAACATAAATTCCCCTTTTAACGATTTCGAACGTTTTCAACAATTTCAACTTAAAGACTGGACGAGAGTACCAACGTTTCCAACAACATCAGAAACATATACTACTGTTGGGAATTACACTTTTTTTGCATCTTGTCTTCATTTTATACGAGCATATTTTATTATACAAGTTTATTAGTTTTAACAAGAATTGTACAAAGAGATATTAAAATAGATATTAAAAATTAACAAAGCATATGAACATATAAAAGCTCACATGGGAAGGGAAAAAAATTAAACAATAAAGGATTGAAAAGTTGAACAAGATAAATGTGAGGAATCGTTCCATCAATCAAATTATTTAGTAATTTTCGTGATGTTATACAGTAATAAAGTTTGGTTGTTGCTTTTCTTCCGGCATAGGATTGAAAATTGTCGTTATCATGTTTTGTTGTACTTTAGGAAACTCGAACACCCCACTACACGTTAAACATAATGCGATGGCTAGCTCTAGGAGGTGTGTATGTGTGTGTGTCACTAAATATATAATTTAACGTTTAGTAAATTCATGCTTTCACGCATAACCAAATTTAATCTACAAATATTAGCTTTCCACAAAGGAAGTCCACCTATGGAGAGTAGAGCAAGTACCTGATTGTGTTTAACGCTAGAAGCTAATCGACGCATGATGCAAATGGATGATGATGGCCTTAAACACGTGATGGGGTAAATGCCCCGCAGTGATATTAAATAATAAATTTAATTTCGAACCCATTTACATCACCGCATGCGTTCAGAATATGAAATTTTCGACCGCAATGTTGAGGCACAAAGATTCTTTTTCAAGAATAAGTAGTTATAAAAGATATTATTAAATATTTGCTGATACATGGATGATTGTATGGATGATAAGTATATATCTTTAATATTGCCCTAGAATTTTAATGAGCAGTTGTTTAAAGGATTATATCTGGATGGAAGAGTTGAACCAGTTGAGTGGAGGAAATATATAATGAATATTTCAGCTAAGAGGGAGTAGATACCCAATATGTTGCTTACAGCTCCAGTAAAAGTAGTTTAATGAAGTAATGTCATGCTATCGGTTTCGATCACTTAAAATCATCATCAGGCGAATATGGTTCACCACTAGAATACACACACACACACACACACACACACACACACACACACACACACACACATGAATAACACATAAATAGTAGTTTAAGTTAAGTTATAAAATATCAAAGTTATCAAAGATAAAATTAAAATTAAATATATAAACTACATGCAACAATGTTGTCATGCATCTATAACTTCTGTTCAACAATGTAATAAAATAGAGACATAATTCATACCTTTCTATACTCAATTCAAACAGGATTAGATCAATTCGATGTTGCAATCATGTAGTAAAAGCTCATTAACATGTATGTGACGCGGTACGAAAGGTGTACTGTTTACAAAAATAAACCGTCGTGTGCAAAGAGTCGGAAGATTCCCGGATATTAGATATAATCCCCGGATTATATCTAACAAGATGGTACAAAACAAACTTTTTCAAATTACCCAGCCCCTTGCCTATCAAACAAGTTCAATTCATGAGTCTTTTTCATTTCATTCAGCCTTCTTCATTCCGAATCGGTAACTATTAAGAATCATCCCTTGTACATTCTACATCTACTTTATATGTGCGTATATACAGAACACTAAACGAGAAGGGTCGAAACGAAACCGGAAAAAGTTTCGTCTTGAAACCTTTATATAGGAAATGTGCTCCGAATGTCTTTCGAACTCGCCCAACAAATGTTTAAACATTGCGAAAACATTAAGGCAAACGTGATGTTGATGTCTTTGATACTGAAAGAATGCAGAAAGTGACCTGGGTAACATTTAATTTAATAAATAAACAAAAAGAAACTTTGCTTTTGAATAAACACTCAGTATATTAAGTAAGCATTGTGTTTTGAATTTATATTAAATTTCGTCAATCCTTACTGATTGTGTTTTCGTTTCATGATTTTGTATCTTTGTTTGTTTTAAAATCAAACCACATTTAATGAAAAGCTTGAATGTTCAACGACGAAAATGATCGAGGTACAAGGGGGCCTAGCTGGATGGCTTTAAAGATATTTACTGCATAATTATGATAATTGCCTCTCTTGAGTTTAACTTTAATTAATCTGGATGATGAAGGGGGAATAAACATCTTCATGTATATACTTCAAGAATGCACATTTCTGATTTCTTGATATTCTAGCAAGCTGACTGAATATTTCGATGCAGGGAGGGAGCATCAATAGCAGGAACTAGGCACGGTTGAAAAAAGGAAATGAAAGAAATTAATTTTCAAAATGCCTTTATTATATAAGCAGAAGTTCAACTACTGCGTGAGGGTTTGACACAAAAAAATGTCCGCACCCTAAAAAAACTCAGAGTTCTTCAACGGGTTTAAATACCGTATCTTTCGATATGTTGATATAGAAAATCTAAATTTTCTTGTTACACCCATTAGATGGTTTTGAACATAAATGTAATGGGTGGGCGATTTATTTACGCGTTTCACGTTATGAGGGGATGCTTGTTTCGTAAAGGCTATATCGTGGGGTTGATGTTTGAACGATGTTAGAAATATAAATATAGCATATAGGTACCCACAGTCAGAGGGATTATGTGATTTAAATGACGAATGATTTATGTTGTCCTGTGGTTTATGTTTGTTGCGTTGTGTGCGTTTCTGTAAAGTGAATGTGTTGAGTGTGAATAAAAAGAGTGCTAATTACGTGAGGCCATGGCTAAACACTAGCTGGAAATCGTAAACGATGATCAACCATTGTTCGTGTACCAAAAATATTGGAAGTGTTCCGTATATTTCAAAAAATAGATACGAAATGAAGAAAATAATATTATGAAAAGGTTTTCATAACTCCAGAATTGCATATTTTTGCACGATTTCATGGCAAAACCTATAAAACGGTGCTCATTATGTGGCTTGGATCCTGCGCATTACCATGCCTTACCTGGGTTTACCTGGGATGCTACGCTTAAATACTGCAAGGTAAATCTATGCTTCCGCAATAGCTGTAGACAAGCCGGAAATCGTGAACGAAGATCAAGCATTAAAAATAGGGAGGAAATTGAGAAAAGAATTTTATGAAAGTTTTTTATAAAACTTGAGAAAACGGACGTATTTCCATGTTTAGCAATTCGACTCGATGCACGTCACTTCATTATTTCATTGCAAAAACTATAAAAGAGTGTTCATTATGTGGCTTGGATCCTGCGCATTACCATACGATAATTGGGTTTACCTGGGATACAATGCTTAAATACTTCAAGACAAATCCACGCTTCCGTAATAGTTGTAAACAAGCCGGAAGTTGTGAACGAAGATCAAATTTTGAAAATGGGAATTACCAAAAACCGAAAGTGTTCCGTATATTTCAAACAATAATTAGAAAATAAAGAAAATAAAAATAATCTTTTGCGTGTGTTGGATAAAAACCATGTTCCCATGTTTTGCAATTCCATTCGATGCACATCATACCCTATTCACTATTTCATGGCAATTTTCGCTTGACCATTGATTCCAGATTTCTGAATATTTGTGACTTGATGGTATATATTACGTGACTAGAAATATGTCATATTTACATATATCTCACAGCACAATTTCACATTCGTACTAGTTCCTATGATTCATATATTATGGGAATATATGAGTTGAGTTGTGTACGGTTCCATGACTACGACTGTAAATGATGAATAGGAATGGCCAGGAGTCGATGTTGGTTGCTTTTGTCATTTCGGGGCGGCTCTTGAATAAGAAATATAAATTGATTTGTGATCGAAGAGGACTCTGAGAAACGTTTACTCTATGCTCCTTGCATCAATACATTTTCGATTATATTTCAATATTTGCATTGACTCGAGAACATATAGCGACACAACAACATGAAGTGTATCAGTAGGTATAGCACATGGCCATATTTCACTTCAATACTACTTGGAAAGTGCTGAAGTACTTGCTGCAAACTATATTCCAATATTGGTGTATAAAATTCTCAATTGACACCAGAACCTTATCTACTAAACCACACGCAAAAGTGTATTTTTATTTTTATTTTCTTAATTTGCTATTTATTGTTTGAAATATACGAAATACTTCCGGTTTTTGGTACTTCCTATAATGCTTGATCTTCGTTCAGAAATTCCGGCTTGTCTATAGCTACTACCATAGCGTTGATTTACCTTGGCGTATTACTGTATTCAAGCATGGCATCCCAGGTAAACCCAGGTATCGTATGGTAATGCGCATGATCCATGCCACGTAGGGCTTACAATACCGAACTAAAATCTGAATACCGGTATTTGATATTTGAAATTTGAAATATCGGGATACCGGTATTAAAACCGGTATAAATATAAAATATAAAATATAATTTTT
>JARJEB010019752.1:0-10159 GCA_030264535.1 Liometoxenus newtonarum | reverse complement strand
CGCTGGATGGTTTCTTGTTCACTCTAAACACGTTCAGTACCCTTTCAAAATCATCAAGCATGTCTTTTTGGACTATCGGAAAATTACAAATTACTTGTAATTTTAAGTATGGCAGGCCCAAGGGGCTCCGCCCGCCATAAGAGTTGATTCTGAAAAAGGCTCCGCAAGCCAGAAAGGTTGGGAACCGCTGTTCTAGGTAAAACACTATAAGAATAAATGTATGTAATAAAACCATTGCTTTGGCTAAGTATACAGGGTGTCCATTTTAAAAGATACATTAAAAGTTTTTCAACTTCCATGATACTTATCTTATCTACTAAAAGATCTCAAAATTTCAGAATCTACGTTTAGTAGAAGGGTCTATTTTAGTAAAACATTTTCATCTTGATTGGACTTCCGGTTATACCGGAAGTAGACTCCAGCTTTGTTATTTTAAATAGGGCACCCCATATATTATTACATTTTCTGAAAGGGCTTCCCAAATGCCGCTCAATAATGATACTCCACTCGATATACTTGCATCCCATAGATTTTGACTTATTTGTATTTATATTTCAAAAATCGCAAATGCAGGCATTTACAAATCAAATCCTATTTTAATAAACCCAAATATAATATATGGGGTGTCCCATTTAAAATAACAAAGTTGCAGTCAACTTCCGTTATAACCGGAAGCGCAATCAAGGTAAAAATGTTTTACTTAAATAGATCCTTCTACTAAACCTACATTCTGCAATTTTCAGATCTCTATCTAGTATGGAAGTTAAAAAAACTTTTAATGTATGAGTTAAAATGGACACCTGGTATACGGACAATTTCCAATTTTGTTGTCCTTTATTTCGCTGTTTTTCGGGGGATTTGCATTGAGCTGTATTTTTAACTGGACTTCACATGGAGCATGGACCTTTACTTTAAATGGACTTGTTATAATAGAATAAAAACAATGAAAAATTTAAAAAAAACGAGTATAAATTTAGGAATTAGGAATTTCCTCCAAGCTGCTGTACATCACAGTTATCGTTAATAACGCAAAAACAAACTTATCTACTAATCACAGCTGGATTGCAGTCTGACATTAAACATATAATCAAAAAGGAACCATTATTAAATACAAAAAAAGCATCAGTTTGCTAACATTAAATTAAATTTTTAGTCTGATTCAGATTCTGAATAATGCTTACTCTTTTTAGATCCTTTTGTTCTTTGCACACGACAATTGTTCTAAACAACAAATTAACCTTTCCCTAAGTCTATAGTCAAGCTCATGTTGTCTGAAATTTCTTTCCAATACACTTTCTAATGTCGTTTGTCTCTTACATTCAATTTCTTTCAAATATAAAAGTACATCTACTGCAGATACTTTCTTTCTCTTGACACTTTTCTTGATATCAGAAAATCTGTTCCGAACATCAGATTCATTAGATGACTCATTACTTGATAGTTCTGTACTTGCATCTTGCACGCACTTCAAGTTCTTGTGTTACTTGGGTAACATCCCGCATTGGATCCATAAGTAGAGGAGGATTAACCTTATGCTTTTCTCCCAAGATAGCATGCATTTGTTCAAAAAAATGTGGCTTTGGCATGGCAGCAGCACATGTTTGCTTTGAGTTTCTTACAAAATTAATGTAAATTTTTGCAAGTTGGCAAATTTTTGCCGGCACCTTTCTTCCGGATTAGGACCGACGTTATATCCCAAGTAACCTAATTCTTCTGCGATGCTTTGACTCATCACAGTTTTTTTTATCGTTAAATGCACTAATATACTTAGCACTTCCTCGCAGATCTATCATCACATATGTAGCATCAATGCCTTGTTGATTGTTGAAGGTGGTGTCACATCACTTGTGGCAGTTTCTTGAATTTCAGCTGGTGCTTGATTTGGGTTAATTCTAATAAAGTCGACAGAATTTATATTATTTTCGTCAACACGACACAGTTTAAAAATTGAATATGGTTAATATGCAGTGCATTATATTATTATAAATACTTACTTTAACTTACCGGTCAATAATAAGTCGGCAATATCATCAGTTTCAGTAAATGCTATGCTGACACCATTTATTTTGAATTCCACGGATTTCATGTTTTATATTTTTGTTTTTACAGAACAAATAATAAGCTCCACATAAGGGAAACTCGGCGAAAAGTCCTCGAATAAACACAGGCAACTGTGTAACTGACAACATAACCTAAGTGACATAGTTCAGTTGACTTCGAGGTTGACTTAACCAATGAAAGGTAGCTTAATCTCCTGGTAAACTCGATAGCAAGGAAAATTTGAGAATTCGCAATCACGGTAAACGAGCAGGAGACGTCTTTTCTTAGCCGTGAGACAAAAGCTCGCGCATTGCCACTATTTTTTTCGCAGACGCACTAATAAACGATCGGAAAATGTGTATAGTTAGTTGCCTACCTCAAAACGAAGTGTCTTTAGTACGTCAACTCGCGTAACGACTTGTCGTTACTCCAGACGCAGCCTAGTTCTTCCTGAACGCCGCCCTGGTGAGCTGCGTGGTGATCTGTCAAATCCACTTTATCAAAACTAAGCAACGGGGTGCGTTCCATTTGGAGCTCGAAACGTTACGAGCACTCGTTCCGTTGACTGAAATCATTAAAGGTATTTATGAAAACTCATCGGATTACCGTTGATCGGATCACTTGGATCATCTGGGCGTATTCATTATTTG
Source organism: Liometoxenus newtonarum (assembly GCA_030264535.1). Taxonomy (NCBI): domain Eukaryota; kingdom Metazoa; phylum Arthropoda; class Insecta; order Coleoptera; family Staphylinidae; genus Liometoxenus; species Liometoxenus newtonarum. The sequence goes on along the minus strand of JARJEB010019752.1, from coordinate 7,469 downwards.
CTCTTCATTCGGGTTCTTCAAATGCCATTCGATTTGAAAAGTTTTGAGAAGTTTGGGAACAGTTCCCGAACTGTTCTATATGGAACGGTCCAGGAACTGTTCCGGATCAAATCGAAAGAAGTTGATTGATTTAACTGGATCTGCGTTCGGCTATTCAACTCTGTTGACTCTTTCACTCTAAACTCTCTTTAGTCGTTCGGCTATTCCGAGAAGAGTGAATGCATCTATTTTTTATACGTATAAAAACTCCACTCCAACTCCACTCCAGGTCCACTCCAACTCTGTTTGAATAGCCGAACGGAGCTTAGAATGACTGACAAGGACCTTGGTCGTTCCGTTCAGCATGAGCACTCCACTGAACACAACTGAGCTGTACCCAGGTCAAACCACACCGCACTCTTTATTCATTTCACTGTCCAATTGAATAAAAATAATACTGAAATATAAAGAAAACATATCTTACTCTTGTATTCGATAAGAAAAATAATATAAAAGTGTATAAACGTTAAACTTTTAAATATTGTGCACTAGTTCACGCATGCGCTGATAAACTTGAATCGGCCATTTGAAGTTAAGCACAACTCACTGCTCAAGACCTCAAGTTATCAAGTAGCTCAAAACAAAACCTATTTACAAATGTTGAGTTGATTTGGTGTTGATGACTTTCAGGATTCACGATTTTGGCCTTCGTAATATATCATTGTTTTTGAGTGATATCTTCGATAAGAATTTATTGGACTCGTGGTTAGAATGAAACCGGTACAGCAATTTGACAATATTTCCCTGGGGCTTCTCCAAACGTAAGTATACATGCAATTATTTAATCATTATTACCGTTCATTGCAATGTGTGTGCATGTGCAAATAAATATGTATAATGCACTGAAGAAAATGTCAAAAACCGATGCTACAACTTCAAAGTCCAATGAAATTGATTACCTAGAATATTTGGAAACCTTTTTCTATGCTTCCAGTGATTATGAGGACCTAGTTATAAAGCTTGAACCTCTTATGGTACAATAATTTTTCGGAAGTGTATACTTACGACATGATTTCTTATTGCAACAAAACTTGTAGGTTTTAATACTCAAAGAAATCAGTCGACAGGTTCTACGTCTGATAGGACAACGCATAATCGAAGTCTTGACCGATGGTTTAGAAAGTGACAAAAAAATTCATCTGCTCAATTTTTATATTTATATATGTAAATATTGTAGATAGATCAACTGGGTCAGCAGTTTGTAATAACAAGCTGACCAAGTTGATATAAATATTTACATTTGAGGAAATGGACTTGTAAGTATTAATCCTACCTTCTTAATATTCGTGGCTGTACGATTGATTACTGGTTAACTAGAACGAGCCCGTTAGTTTGCTTATTTTAATTCATAGAACTTATTTTATTCAAGCAGGTAAGTCTGGCGCTGATTCAGTAACATACACGCATATAGTTAGTAGTTAGCGATCCTTATTGAATATTACGGTCGATAAATCAATCGTTTTGACTTTTGAATAATGCCACACATCTAATTTAAGACATTTGTGCATGCGCAGGCAAATAGGAAACTTTGGGTGCGTTTTTTTTGCTCACGTCCGATTAGTGGAAGAAAATTTTAAGAGCAAAAAAGCAAAGCTACACAAACCGGCTTGAAGGGGAGTGGGGGAAGTTGGATGAAGTTAGAATAATGTATACTATACTATTAATAACCATAAATATCCAAAAATAACGCTAACGATTTATCATTCATCACAATTCATCACAACGCTGATGTATTTGCAACAATTTTATCTATCAAACGTCAAAACAAGGTATGGAAAACCAGAAAAATCATTCCCCTACTCTTTAATTTTCCGATTGCACGGTCTCTCGAGACCAGAAGTAAGCAGACGTGAGCAAAAAACGCACCCTACATAACATATGAATTGATCTGTACCTACATTGAACAATGGGTTTTCATTTGTTTAAAGAAGCACTTAGTATCTGTTTTTGTACAGCTATTAGGAACTCCTTTGAGGAAATCGAAAGCCATCAATTTATGAATTTTCGAATTGATTTTACTTGATATTTTGTTTCCATGAATTGCGCACTTTAGTACTTATTTATATTTAGACAGGTGAAGAGATGTGCGTTCTTTTACCTCATTTCAACCATGCAGAAGGAACGTAACTGCTAGAATTGCAAATTGTTTTTATTTTATTAATATTGATGGGCCAGAACTGCAGCGTTATCGTTACGATATTACAATTTTATATACTATTGAAGCGATCTTGAATATAGGGAAACTTTTCCGTTTGGTGTTTCTGAATATATTCAAGAAGTAGAAGAAGAAGTACAAGAATTACTTCTGCTTCATCAGCTGTTACCAGCAATTAATCAGGATTAGTGCTTTTTGGAGATTCGGTTCATCTGGAAAGAAGTTCTTTGCCATACTTCTTTCCAGATGAACTGAATCTCCAAAAAGCACTAATACCTTTCAACAAATCGAATTTTAGCGATGGTGTACAAGTTTTCTTAGATTGTCTTAACTCTAAAGACAAAATGTTTACGTTGGAAACTATTTCGATTAAAATTGGAAGACAACCCATTTCTGTACTTGGCAATGATAATGATGTAAGGCATTAGGCATTATTAGTTTTTTCTGTTTTGCTTTGATTTGCATTTTGAATTAATATTGTTTTGTTAGGATGACGCAGATAATCAACGTATTTACTTGGATTTTAATTGTACTAAAAAGACTGTTTGCTTTCGGCGATGCATTGGAAATACTCAGACTACTTTTGCTGTTGTGAAAAAGAATAACATAGCGGACATTTTATAAAAGAGTAAATTAATGCAATTTGATAATTTAAATTGGAATTTTAATATATTTGATTCTTTGATTGGTGCAACAGAAATTTGAATAAAATTACGAAGGCCTCTATTATTGGAGAATATGAAAGGGAAAGTTGTACGATTTCGATTCCATACTCAATATGTACGAGAATTTACCAAACATCAAGATAATTTCTTAAAATTGTATTTTAGCAACATTAAGGTATTTATCAGTCTCATTTTATATCATATTGGGTAAACTTTGGATGAATCAGTGAAATCATGATTTTGAATTTAATTTGATTTCAGTCAATTATATTTATTCACAGTCTAAAAACTCATTAGATCTTGCCGATGGCATTCCTTCAATTTTAGCCTGTTGCCTATTTTGAATAAAAAATTGCTGAAAATTATCCCGATTATCTTCTGGACAATTTTCATTACTATCAATTGAAAATTGAAACAAAATAATATCCCCTTGTTGTACTTACATTAATAAGAATGAAATATAATAATTTCACTCTTACCGTCAACATTAATTTTAACTAGCATAAATTTAACTAGCATGTTGCCAGGATTGGAGCAAATACTTATGATTTAAAAAAGTGGAAAATAGATAAACATGTTTTTTAAATAATTATTCATGTACATTCAGAAATGAAACACACATGATTCAACAAGCACAATATTTGCAAAACTTTTTGAATTTAAATTAATAATGTTCTTGAAATTATTTAAGGCTGATTTCGATATGGTGAACGAAGAAATTTTCCAATCAAAAGCATCTGATAGATCAACTCCAATGTCATTTCCGTCGATCGCGTTTCTAAAAAGCCCTACTCTTCCAGAACCGAGCGAATTTAACCTAACTGATTTAAATAAAGTGCTCTCTTGCATGTCTTAATCAATCATGCAGGAGTGCGTTTTATTTAAATTCTTTAGTGAATTAATTTCATCAAGTCATTCGAAAAGCGAAAATGTTGATTCATTTTTTCTAAATGATGAGTTGGATTTCTTTTCTTTTGAAAACAGTCTTAGTTTAAATGTTGTTTCTACCCCTGAGATTGGTGAATCACAACCACTTCCGGATTTACTTATAAGTAGTGTTCAGGTCGAAACTGGTGTGCCTGACTCTGATCAATTTTATACGCCAATGTTGGCATCAAACAGGGAACAATTTCAAGGAAATTCTAATAGCATCGAATTTGCGAAAATTTCAGTCGACAAATATGCCTCACTAAAATGTAAGATTGAAGATTTAATATCGGAAGATGATTCTCCAGTACTGGTCAAAACTGATATCATTAACTCGGATACATTATATACACCAATTTTGTTTGAATTAAACAAAGATCAGTTTGAAAGTAATGATAACAGGACGGATATTGCAGAAACATTGCAAAAATCACATTCAGAAAATAACATAGACAGAACTGAAGTAGGTACATGTTGAACAGCTAATATCAGAACAGGTTTCTCCAAAAGTAACCATTCTTTCTGATATTAGAATTAATAAAACTTTGCATCAAGATTCCAACGATTCCGAAGAATCAATATTTTCGGAAAGTACTTCAGTATTATCTGAGCTGGTAAGTTTTTGAGTAACTTACCAGCGCAGATAATACTGAAGTACTTTCCGATATTGCCGATGAAATAAATGTACATTCTTTGAAGGTTATTAATAACAGTACGGTAAAAAGTTTCCCCGAACAAGTGTGTGCGAAAGAATCCATACACATTGTAAATTATGAAAAATGTGGGGGTGGTGAATCGAAATCATCTGCAGTGTTTACCAAATTATCTGGTTCAAGTATTTTCCCAAAGAAAATGAATAGAAATGTCACTGCTCCGGACATTAGAAAGAAAACTGCTGAATGTAAACGCGAATTAACTCAAGAAAACAAAGATATTTATTCTGAGATTTCGGATAAACCTAGTGTTGAAATTGAAGAACATTATTCCAAATTTACACATTGTACCAAAAAGACGAAACATGTAAGCAGCTTGATCCTGAGATTTCCGCCAAAAATAAAGAAGTTTCTTCGAAAAGTACTGAAAGTAAAGTGAATAAACTACGTCAAACTTCCGACAATGCAACTGAAGCTATAGTAGTCGTAAATCATGAAAACTCTGGTATTACTGCACAAGATTCACCCGCAGAATTCGATAAATCAGCTGTATCAATTTTTAAGCAAAAAAGTAAGAAAATGAAGAAAGCTGTAATGACTAGAAAACTTGTTAAGACTCTGCCTGTTAAAGTCAAAAGTGCTGAAGCTAAAGTTTCTCTTGATAATGAAGACGTTGTATTTAAAAGACATTCTTCGAAAGGTACTGATTGTAGTAAAGTGATGAAACAACGTAAAAGTAATAGGATTGTACAACAAACCAACGTGAAAACACATTGCCAATCTAAGATTAGAGCAGATGATGGAAACTCAGCTCTTTCTATTCATAAGTCACCCACAGACTTTGACAAACTATTTGTGTATTTGATACAAATAGTTTGTCAAAGAGTGTGGTTGATGCATTGCCTTTTAAAACTTCGAGTGCTGAAGATAACGCAAAATCAACAGAAGAACTTGTTCATGTAATTTTATTAAATTCAAATACTTCAAATAGAAACATAGAAACAATTTTAGTTGATAATAAACAAAACAACAATGCAATAAAACGTAAACAAGTAGAATTGCCCAAACTTTCTGATATCGATTCTCGGATTAATAAAGTACAAAAAATCCAAAATAATCAATCAGAATCAATGCTGAGAAACTCAACAATTTTGCCTTCTTCCAGTTCTAATGCATCAGTAAAAGGTCAGCCATGTGTGAATATTGAACCCTGTATAAAGATCAATAAAGTTCACAAAAACTCAGACCAGACAGAAGAAACTAATCATTCTACTGATTTGTTCAGTTCGAATGATTTTAGAGAATTTGCGAAAAATATAAAAGACACGAACATGCAAACATCCGTCCAAGAAAGTGACGTTTCTAGAATACCTCAGAAATTGTCTAAGGCAATCGATGAACTATCGGATAACGAGCCTCTTAGTAATAAACGTATGAAAATTAATAAAGACGCTTGTTCGTCTCTTCAGAAACTGAGCAAAAGTAACATTAAGAAGAAAACAGTTGAAACATCTAAGAATAAGAACATTAAAAAAGAAATGAGAAGATTGCGTAAACTTTATACACCGCGTAAGCGGCGAGGATTTGTAGACGTTGATCCTGAACAGATTAGTGCATGGCCAAAGGAGTTGCAAAACAACTTTGTAAACTCAAGTAATAAAACATTTATATCATTTTTTATTTAAAATTTTCTAACATATATTTGTTTATTAATTTATTTTTCTTATTTGTAGTGAGGTCTATGCACGGTATTGTAGATAATCTGAAAATTGAGTTATTTAAATATCGGCTGCGTCTTAATAGACAAAGGGATTGAAATAATAGATTCTTCGCGTTAGTAGATTTTAAACATATTTATGTTTAAAATCTACTAAGGCGAAGAATCTATTATTTTGCAGAAAGTGATATACCTATACAAATTAATATTATCTTATTATTATTGTTCACTGTTTTATTTAAAACGTTAAAATTCTATAAGTAATTCATATTGCAATGTTTTGTACTTTTCAACTTGGTCTATTCAGAAGGTCAACTTAAAAATGAAATTGTTAAATCGCTTATTAAAATAAAATATTTTGAAGGTAACTTTTTCATTTTCTAGGTCTATACCAGGGGTCGGTAGACTTTCCAGTGAGAAGAGCAAAGTTGTGAAAACATGAAAACGAAGTAATCAGAGAGCCAATTTTTATTTAAAACTTAGTTATTAGCTTTGTTATGTCCGAGTTGAAGTCTGAAGAGCCGTAAACGCGTATGCAAAGAGCCGCATGCGGCTCGCGAGCCTCTGTCTGCCGACCCGTGGTCTAAACTATAGATTCTAGCTAGATTATAGGAAATTGTTTTAGTGTGGACTTTCATGAATATCACTGTACGTTTTCGCTTATACACGCAACGCACCATTTTCCGATCATATAAACTATTATTTCGCAGAACTCATCGATTGTGAAACTAATGTTGATGAGAAAGTGGAAATTTGTACAGAAATTAAGTGCTATCAAAATGGAATCAACGTCATTTCCGCTTTCTTACCAAAGTTAAATTCGCCATCGGTGAGTTTTAAACGAAATCGTCGTTTATATGGTCGGAAAGTTGGGCGGTGTTTTAACGCACCGATTTATTTTATATTAGAAATAAAAATTCGGTGCGTTAAATTCGCATCACACAACTTTCCGGCCATATACATTCTTAAATCTAATACTATTATAACTACTGGATGCTCCCTTCCCTATAGTACCTTTACCTTATACTACCTATATTGTGTGTAATGATTCTTACCTACTTATGTCCTTTTTGAGAGAACGCGCTATAGAAGGGGGCACTGTCATTTCGCTTTGACGACTGCATCGACAATTAATTGTCATTGTCATTGCGCTTTCACTGCATAGACAATTATAATGTCAATCAATATTAAATTATCAACGAAAACAAGCTTCTTTGAAATAGTAAATTATGAAGTAGACACCAGTCACGTGATCGCCCTATACCCCTCTCTTACTAAACTACTAGGTACGCAATTTCTCTCTCTACTGTCCA
>JARJEB010019742.1:0-12517 GCA_030264535.1 Liometoxenus newtonarum | reverse complement strand
TGGAGGTGTAGGTATAGGTGCAGGTGTAGATGTAGGTGTAGGTCTAGGTGTAGATGGAGGTGTGGGTGTAGGTGGAGATGGAGGTGCAGGTGGAGATGGAGATGTATATGCAGGTTGACATGGAGGTGTATGTGTAGGTGCAGGTGGAGATGGAGGTGTAGGTATAGGTGCAGGTGTAGATGTAGGTCTAGGTGTAGATGGAGGTGTAGGTGTAGGTGGAGATGGAGGTGCAGGTGGAGATGTATATGCAGGTTGAGATGGAGGTGTATGTGTAGGTGCAGGTGGAGATGGTGGTGTAGGTATAGGTGCAGGTGTAGATGTAGGTGTAGGTCTAGGTGTAGATGGAGGTGTGGGTGTAGGTGGAGATGGAGGTGCAGGTGGAGATGGAGATGTATATGCAGGTTGAGATGGAGGTGTATGTGTAGGTGCAGGTGGAGATGGAGGTGTAGGTGTAGATGTAGGTGTAGGTCTAGGTGTAGATGGAGGTTTAGATTAGCATCATATGTTTACGTCTCCATGTGAAAATCAATATCTTGAAATTGTACCAGAAGAAAAAGGATTTCAATATTTTCTAGGACAAAAGCATAATAAATTTTAAGTGTTGCGTGAGCGCGAAATTTATCGACTGGTAAATTTCGCCCATTTTGTCAATAGATCTCAAACTTGGACTCAAATAACTTCAATTTAAGCAAATTGAAACAAAAACTGTGTACATATAAAAAAATCAGGAAAAACATTTTCCAATCCCTTGATCAAGTAACTAACGTGGCAGATATAAGGAAATAAGAAAGAAGAAACAGGAAACAGGAAACCGGAAGACATTCTTATAAAGGCTTCAATTAATGTGTGCGACGTGCGAAAAACCGTTACAAACTTTCAAACGAACTTTTCTCTTTATCAGTGGATCAATATAATGAAAAGTTTAATTTTCAGTAAAGCTTGAGTTTGAACAAAACACAAACTGATGAAATTTTTGACATGATTTTGAAATTTCCTTTGTGGGTAATTTTTTTTTCTTCTTCAAATAAACGAAAAAGTGTACTATTTCCAAATAAACGAAAAAGTGTACTATTTCCGCGAACACAAATAGTTAAGCCACTCCCTGAAAAAGTGAGCAATATTTGATTGGAAAATTTCTATTTGTCAGTCATAGCCAAGTAAAAATCTGAAAAATTAAAAAACCATTCAACTTATATAAGAAAATTTCCCATTTATTGCTTATAAAAATTTGAATTTTGGCGCCATTGGTTTGTGTAGTGCAAAACTGGCCAATGCGCTTTACGTATAATTTTGTGAGGCGTGGCCTAACTATTTGTCTTCGCAGAATCGAGAACACAAACTCATTATAATTGAATAATATTAGTTTCTTAGAAAACTTACTTCGGGTAACTCGTCCGGTACTTTTCCCATCCATGTGAGTGACAGGATCGAGCAGTCGCTCTTCGCGTTCAAGGTTCGTTCAAAATGCAGATGCATTTTCCACAAACGCTTTTCCAGCTTTCCTTATACTATTTAACTACCTAAAAAAACACTTTCACTGATTTACTAAAAACGTTTGAACAAAAAAAAAAGGGAAAACTCAACAAAAAATGTGTGGGAAAACGATAATACCCACATAAATGTATTTTCATCGCATCAACAATTATAGTTTTTAGTTTTTCTCATGCTATAATAAGGACATTGTTTTTCTTATAAATATTTTCACATTTCTTCCACTTCCACAAAGAAAATATAATTTTCGTTAATTCCCCCCGCTTTTTCACTTTATTTCAAACAATTTCACAAAATATTTCCATTCATTTTTCGGCACAATTTCCCTATTTTGACTCAACTATACAATTTGGTGGATTAAATTAATGAAAACCTATGGAAAACAATGAAAATCAACCGCGTGCACGCGTACACAACGAGATTTTGTATTGGAACATCGTTCGGCACAGAGTCCGGTTAGACTGCGCGTTTTTCGCCAATCAACCCCTCCAAGATGAGGGTAGGAAAATGCCTCAAACGCAAACATACACCCAGACGTCGTGAAAAACTGATGTGTATACGCGAATGGAAACCACGCGTCCGCACCTCGCAAACGTTCACGACGTCTATTGATTTTGATGCGTTCGGGGTAAATTCAGTATCGCCGTTTGCTGAAGACGTGAAACACCTATACGCACGTTTTAGGGCGCATGCTGCCACCAACAGCCGCCGAAACATCGATGCCACCTACAATGTTATACAGAGTGTTATTAAAAATAAATTTAAAGCGAATTTAAAAAAAAAAATTCAATTAGAAACTCAAACTGTAAATCGAATTTTTTACCCGCAGTAAATACATTTTCCCGTCTTCGGCTTTGTCCTTTAAGGTTTTCCCTTCGAAATTTCAAAGAGTTCAACTTAGTATTTCTTCCGTATTAATGCTGAGGCGCCACTGTGCACTGCTTTAAGTTTTTCGCTACAGGAACAGAGCCAAATCCAAGAAGGAACAAGCGAAACAAATATTTCTAAAGTTAAGGGTGTTAATGCGAAATTGGAATGACAGAAAATGCACGTTCAAAGTGCTTTATTAAATGTTTATCGTTCCTGCACGTTTTCGTTTCGTCACGTTTTCGTTTCTTCCGTTGCTTTGCTCTCTTCCTTCCAGTCGAATTGGAATTTAATGAAATTTATCGGAATGTTAGAAATTGAAAATGTAAATTTTACATCGATTATTGTTTTCTTTTTTGTTTTTCTAGAACAGGAACTGCAGTAAAAGTAAAAATTCAGTCCGTAAAGGCCAATTCAGTCCGTAAAGTAACAGTCAACAGTAAATGTGTGCATTCAGCACGTAATATTCGTGCTTGTGCATATATAAGGGTTGATTGTATATTGGTTCGCGTGTCCTTTGGCAATTTTCCTTCAATTCATTCCATTCGGCAGTATATTTGCTTAAGTTTCGTTCCTCATGACTTCGTCGTGTCGTTCGTTTTTAGTTCATTATTGGTTCATCCGACTTTCAAATTTATTTCTTACTAAACTTTGTACTTTGTACTTTGTACCCACATCGAGTCCATTTCGAGTGAAATAGAGACTCTAAGAGTATGCGTATGCCATCATGTCAGTTATCAGCATATTTCTTACCCTTTTGGCACATGAAAGTTTTCCTTTTCCGCGTTTGGTTTGGTTTGGTTTTCATGCTCATCTTTACATTAAGAATATAATTCCGATTTTTTTTCTGATTATACTTTACTGGGCTGGCAATTAATAATTATTTACAGAATTAAATTTACAATTTTACTAATATTAAGCCTGTCCTGAAGACTTTTCACGTTTTTTCTTAAAAGTTATTTAGAAATTTCAAATTTATAAATCAATTTGCTTAGTTTATCTTTCAAAAATTAATTTGGACGAAACGTGATAACGAAAAAAAATGCACAAAAGATTTTTTTTTTCAATAAAAAAAAAGCTACACGCCTAATTCAAATTCAACTTTCATCACTGTCACAATCATTTGGATCAAAGTCTTTATCGTCGTCTTCGTCGTAATCATCCAAATCCAGATCGTCCAATTCTTGGAATAGGGACTCATCCACTTTAACCGAATCGCCTGGAAATGAAATGAAATGAAATAAAAGAAATTTCTCGCCGAAAAATCGGTCAAAATTCGGGAGAAAGGAAAGAGAAGGTGCTTACTATCATAATTACCTTCAGCCAAAAACTTGAGATCGGATTCGTTGAGTGTTTGATCAGTTAGGAACAATTCCCTGCCGGTGAGTTTCTTCCCGTCCTTTTCAATTAGTTCACGTTTTTTTGCAATACCGGTTTCCTCTTCAAATTTCAATTTCCATTTTGTGAATGTCTCCACAGTCACTTTCGTACCTTCAAATCTTTTCTACGAAACGAATAATAAAACAACGAAAGAATTACATTACCAAGACCCGTAGGCAAGCAAGTTAACTTACAAATTCAGCTTCTTCTTCCGCTCGTTCTTTCCTAACTTTTTCTTCTTCCACGCATTTTTTATGCGCATCCCATTTAACATTAAGCCATTCTTGTGCGGACGATACTAATGTGAATACCATCACCATACCTAAATTCTCAGCTACCTGAAAACAAACGTCGGGCAACAAAGTGAAAAAATAAAAAAGCAAATTTCAAAATTACTTGTTCGTCTAAATGCTGCAACAATTCTCTTTCGTATTCATCTTCAAAATTAACAGTTTCCTCAATTTCTATAAGTGGACCTTCTTCCGGATATTTTGCTGTATAAGTAAACACCAAATTACACGTGATTCCATCGCCTTCCTCTGTATCCGGATCATATTCTTCGGATTTGATTGGTATCGAAAATTTGTGTAAAGGTTCTGATGTTAAAACTACGAAAATACATCGTAAATACATTAATAATGAGAAAAACAAAGAGACAAGTTCATTGTATGTTATAATTATATGAGTTTTTCTAATTTAAAGGCTGACTCAAAGGAAAAAAAAAGAAGTAAAAAACATCATTTGAAGGTTAGAACACATGTACTTCCAAGTTATTAAACTTACTTGTTACGTCGCCGTAATAAATCGATTCTAAGGCCTCTATTTCATTCGTTTGCTCTTCTTTGCAATCCATTATAGTAATTGGTATAATTAACTTGATTATTTAAATTATTTTTACAAGAGAAACGCGAAATTGAACAAATTACGAATACAACCTGCCCTTCCATTTGTCATATGTGCGAGTGCGTTCATGCCAGTTAAGAATTATATTTTCGATACTAGTACGACCCTGAAATAGCAATTCAATCGCCCGATCAAATTTTAAAAGTGTTTATAATGCGAATGAAACTATTAACTTGAAATAATTCATTTTATTTACTTAATGCTTTAACAAATTATTTCAGCATTCTGAACGCTGCCCGAGATTTGTAATGACTTTCAAGTAATGTAAGTTGCCTATGTCAATGTACTTGAAATTAAAGCAAAATTATTTATTTGGATTATTAATAATAATTATAAATAATCATGAAGATTTTCTACTGTTATTTGCACAACGTTGTGTTCTACTGAATAATATCTAACTGATCTATCTATTATAATTTGACGAAGTATTTTATCATTATTCAACTAAAACAAAAGAAATCTATTGTTGGAGCATTCATACTACTATTTTCTCAACTAGTCATATTACAGAAAGCAAAAAAGTAACGGAAATAAGATTAGAAACATAAGTTTTATTAATTTTTGTAAATTTGTAAAAGTTTTTAGGTTTGTGTACATACAAACCGCCGTGTCAAAGAAGTTGCCTATATTAGCATCCATTGAGTACTCAAAATGTCCGCCGTGTAGCTGGTAATGAAATATAAAATAAAAAGTGTTAAAAAAGTTTTCCATCGTGATACTTGCATAAAACTACTAGACGTGTAAATAATCTATTTTAATATCTAATTTAACGAGAAGAATTCTGCGTCATTTTGTCTTAAGTTCGAAATATGTTGGAAAATGAACTTTAGAGAGAGCTATCGAGAAATTTCACTAGTTTAAAGTTTAATCAATTAATTATATGCCTGCGGAGGTAATGTAACTCAACAGTATAATGCAATTTGTTTATAATTCAATTGGGAATGGTCGAGTAGCATTTGAACTTGCAATTTACAAGATTACAAGTACAAAATGATTGAAATTAGGCGCTTTGGTACCACTGGTGTAAGTTCAATAGAAAGAATTGAAAAAGAAAGAAAAACATTAAAATTCACCACAGAAAAAGAAAATAATAAAAAAATATGTAAATAGATGTAATAATTGGTTTAACGTTAAGCAAATTTATTATGTTCTTTGTGTTTTTAACAATTTTGAGGGCATTTTCGATTGTAAATTGTAAATTTTCCGGTTCAGGTAATAAAACCATAGAGATAGAAGTCAATAGAGAGAACAAAAAGTCGATTTATTGATGAAGGTAATGAAGCTAAGGAACTGAAGCGGATTACAGCAAATCTCCATGTTGTGTTGTACCCTACGGTTGCACATTGCACCGTCACTAGTCTGTGCGTGTACTTTGGCTAGTCTACATTCAGGATTTTGGTTCTAGTTGGTATGGTGCAACTTAATATGGCGGATCAGTGGCATCACATTCCCTCCATGAATATTATACTTCTATGAATAAAACTGACAAAATGTCAAATTTGCCAGAGTAAAACAGGCCATTGGTTCTGGTTTCCCGATGTCAGTGGTGTCGTGTCGGGCTAGTGCTCGTGCGAAAAGTGGAAACTGGGAACAGACGTAACAGTTGTGCGCACACTTTCGAACAAATCGCAACCCGCACGACGATCACCGCCACAAAAGCTGCGAACGCCGCGAGAGCTAAAAAGCTGAAATCACGAAACGTAAGTTTCGAATGGTTTTTGGAAACAAAACTTTCGTAAATTAATATTTTTTTTTTATTATTAAATACGTTGAAAATAATTATTGAAAAACAACAACAAAAAAAAAACAACTACAAAGTGCAAGAGTGCAAAAGTAATTTAAAAAAAGGAAACTTTATTTAACAAAAAGTTATAAAGTTTGACAAAATCAAAAAGTTGAAAAATATAAACACAAAAGTGAATTTTCAGTTTCACTGAAGTTTCTAGTGTGAATAAAATCAACTTTTCTCTATTAGTGATAAAAAATTGCTTTTGCTTTATATGGATTTGAAATATTTTTACTTCAAGGTAAAGCTAAAATAATTTTTTACATATTTAAAAGTATAGGTATTCAAAAAACAAATCATGTCATGTGACAAAATAAAAAAGCGCTGTTGATTTAATTTACTTACTTAATAATTAGTAATTAGCCTTAATTATTGTTAATTACTCTAAAATTCATTTGAAAATGATATCATGGCAAAGAATTAAATGTCATCGGAGTCGCTGAGTCGCTTTTCCATTTTCTTTTATTAGCTTTTTATTTCGATAAAACACGCAAAATTAAATTTGATTATAAGTAGTTATAAAATTCCAATTATAATTTTATTATTCATTAAGTCTTTACTTTATTTTGTAGTACTTAATTAACTTAAAAAAAATCTTAATTTTTCAATTTACTGATTTTCAATTTTTTATTTTTCAATTTCGTTTCTTTAATTTTCGTATTTTTCTTCTCCGAATATTTGCAACACTCAGTATATACTCAATAATTATTTATTTTAAACATAATAGTCTATTAATTTAGGATTTCGAGAATTCTTGTTTTGATCTCTTAATCTTCACAAAAATACAAAACGAGATCAAGACAAGAATCAGGTTTCAATCTTCAAGACATCACAAAATTTGAATCATTGACATCAAGAATTTTTCAAGAAATTCTTGATCATAGTTGCAAAATGAAAATATATTTTGTAAAAAAAAAATCACTAAAATATACTTAATTGCAAAAGTTTCATTTTCAAGACTCTCAATTCAAAAGAACACATATTTCTTGTCTTGATTTTTCAAGACAAAACAAGCATAGTCAATTTGGAACACTCAGTATTTACTCAATAATTGTTTATTTTAAACATAATAGTCTATTAATTTAGGATTTCGAGAATTCTTGTCTTGATCTCTTAATCTTCACAAAAATACAAAACGAGATCAAGACAAGAACCAGGTTTCAATCTTCAAGACATCACAAAATTTGTATCATTGACATCAAGAATTTTTCAAAAAATTCTTGATCGTAGTTGCAAATTGAAAATATATTTTGTAAAAAAAAAAATCACTAAAATATACTTAATTGCAAAGGTTTCATTTTCAAGACTCTCGATTCAAAAGAACACATATTTCTTGTCTTGATTTTTCAAGACAAAATAAGCATAGTCAATTCAAGACAAGAATATTCTTGTCTCTTGCAACCCTAATTGTTAGTACTGTTTCTGTGTTTCATTCACTTCACACCTAAAATACTTGCACCCTGTATAACTAGATCTATACAGGGTGGTTGAGCAGTTGGAGCAGTAGCCAGGAAATAACGCCCAAATCATGTGCCAAAATGTCATAAAAACCAGGTTCAAAGTAACACCCTGTATCTGGGAAGTGCTGAAGGTTAGCAAGTAATTTCTAACGCCATTTTATAGAACACAAGAAACGTAGAAATTTGTTCTTTAAACTTTTTTTTGTATCTTAAACGGGTTGGACGTTATTCGCTGGCTACTAATTGCTCAACCATCCTGTATATGTAGATGTTTAGTAATTAATATTTAATAATAATAATAAAGGAATTTCAAACAAAAATGAACGATTAATTAACTTAGCCTCTGCGACACTTTAATAATGATTGAATCCATATAACCATTGATGTGAGTTTTGATTAACTTTATTTTACTTATAAATTTAATTAAAGCCACAGGAATATTTTCCTATACCGGATGGTAGGCCACAATAATGATCTGAGTGCGATTAATTTTCATGCAAATGGGGAGCAGGAATCTTGCAAAAAGATGATATACCATGTAAATTCCCTATGTTCACCCTTATGCCCTACCACCCGGTATATTTATTATTTGCGGTATTTAGAAATTAATCCTTTTAGCGGAAAATTGACGACAGCGTGTTTTGATTGGTTGAAAGAGCAAAATGCGCTTGAAAGTTAAAACCATACTTTAATTTCCTTTCGGATGGTTTTGAATTTGGTCATTCATTGCTGATGATTTGATTGCTTTTAATATTTAAGATTAATTCACGTTTCAATTCAATTTTCAACTAGTCAAAAAGAATAGAAACTTTTCAACAATGTGTTGGTTAACTTTTCTTATCTTTTCATAAATTTGTTTATTTGTTCATTTAAATCACTGCGTTCAAAAGTTTTTTTTTTTTCATTTCCCATTCATCGTATTTATAGAGTTTAAAACTACAAAAATTAGTATTTTTTTATTCAGCTCTCATTTTTAATTCAGGATCAAGTTTTCACGGTTGAAAACGTACTTAGAAAAATTTAAAATGTCGATTGTCAGGTGTGGGGTTCGAACCCACGCTCCCTTTCGAGAACCAGAGCTTAAATCTGGCGCCTTAGACCACTCGGCCAACCTGACTTATTTCGGAGATGCTCAAGTACTTTATTAAAGTCAAATAATAAAATTCATTACTTCTCATTAACAATAATTTAATTTTCTAACATCGGCCATTTTACTTCTCTATGTCCACCATATTAGTGAAAATCAGCGCCATCTACGTTTAGTTTTAAAGGCCAATGCAAATCTAAATATTTACTTTCCTCGTCCTGACAAAATAAAAAAAAAATTTGAAACTTTCAAGAAAAATATTAGAAATATTTTTGTAGGATATTTAAAATCACAATATTTACATTTTCGGCATGTCATCCTTTATTTTTATGAATAAGTGCCACTGCTCTTATCTTTCCATTTGTTATTGTCATCATTGATCTTCTCTCATAAGTCTTAAGGCTTTAGTTTTGAATTTTCGTCTTGCGAGGCCTCTTTGAGTGATTGTTGTGAAGTTTGAAGTGTTTTTTGAAAGTAAGAGACATGCGGAGACATTGAATGTTTGTTCAAGCCTTCTGTTTTAATTTCTCCGTGTGGTAGTTCTTAAACGATAAAGGCCGACACTTAATTAAAATGCAAATTAATTCGTTATTTGCAAGACAAAAGGTACAAGCGAGGCATTATAAGGATAGCCACCATTTTACACAAAACTCACAACAACCACAAAAAAAAAACAAAAACAAAAAATATAATAGAAAGAAAATGGGACGGAAAGGACAGACGAAAAAGACAGACGAAAAGGACGAAATGCTTATTATTTTATTCAATGACAATTGGTTATTACATTTCGTTTGATTGGATTTTCCTTTTGTTTTTTTTATTTTGTACTAACTTGAATTATTTAAAGTTTTACTTCCAGGAAAAACATACATTTTATACTAAAAGTAGTTACATGCTATGGAGTTAAGATGGCGCTTAAAATAAGAAGATTTCTGTAACAGTTTCAAGCGATAGTTATAGATGGCAACACTTGAAATTTAAAAACGACAGAATTCTACGCCATTCTACATTAAAAGTAGATACATGTTATGGAATTAAGATGGCGCTTAAAATAAAAAGATTTCGGTGACAGTTTCAGTTTCAAGGGATAGTCATAGATGGCAACACTTGAAATTTAAAAATTACCGATTTATTTCATATTGTTTCTTCGTTTTGTTTGTATTATTTGCATTTTTCCTTTTATTTTAAGTGAGGTTTCATGTATTCCTTCATCCTGTGCTCTATCGAATTTTGCTGAAAACGCAATACGTGCACCACAATTTTCACCATTACGCTTGCTAGACAAAAATCTTTTGGATTCGCAAAACATAATGCGTTTTTCCTATTTTGTAATTTTCCTCTTTGCATTCTCCTCTTCTTCCTTTATTTTGCACTTTATTATATTTTCTATTCCTATTGTCGCAGTCTCAATGTTATGGATGCTTGCATTGCATTTTCTTTATTACTTTCTATACAAAATGTTCCAAATTAATTCCAGAAAAACTTATTCGTCATACGAAAATTCGTTTTCACTTTCTTTTAACTCTGTATGTACAAGTGGGTACACTTTGTCATGATGGTTAATCGTTGCGATTGAAGACTTAATCAAGATTGTGATGCACAAGGCGGAAGAAAAGCCTTAGATCGCCAACAATAGAGACTGAAAGTTCTTTATTCCGTTTTTTTTTTTGTAGAAAAAAATCCTTAGTTAATTTTCCGGCATTGGTTCTTTTGCCCGGCTTGGCGCTAATTTCACTTTTGCATCAACTTTCACTTTCCCCATGTATATCCTTTTTCGGTTTAATGTTTTCACTTCAGATTTTGCTTATTTCTCGATTAGGTACACCGGAAAGGCGAATGTTTGCATAAAATGTATAGTCCTTCCATTTATTCGTCGAAAAATTTCAACATTCACTTCACGTGAGTTTATTTTCTTTCTCCTGTATTCTTTTATTCTTTTGCAAAAGCAACATTGAAAAAGGACACTGACTTAATCCCTTCCCGGTTTGATAAAATCTTAATGTGGGAAACGTACTAGGAAGAACTAGGAAAAGTAGAGAATGGAGAGAAACTTCATCTAAAACTAAAAGATCTAAAGAAACGTTAAGGATTGAAGAAACAAATGACTGAAAGTTGTGGAACTATAAGAATAAGACCGTGAGAAGATTGGATAGCTGGGATGATAGGTTAAATCCGTTAAAGTTCTTCCACAGCTTTAGTTTTAGTGTTTGATTCAAACAATAGACAAAAAAATATAAAATAACAATTTCAAAAAACCAAAGTCTTTTTTTTCACTTTTTTCAATCAAACAATTTTTAACACTAGATATACATGGGTTCCGGGTTCGATTCCGGGCTAAAAAATATTCATTGTAACTTGAATAAAAATTCTACCTTATGAAGCCTTCCTAATAGTGTATTATTATATGAGCGATTATGTAGCCATTGTTCACGAGGATGAGGTTTGCGCCCACGAGCCGAAGGTGAGTGGCGTAATTCATCAATAATCACTCAAAAAAAAGGCTAATAATGACCATATTAAATAGGTGGAGAAAAAATTCATTTCTCAATTGATAACTCACAAATTTCGATTGCAGTCTGCCTTATATATTTAAATATCAATTTCATTCATGAAACACCCACTATAATAAATTTTATTATGTTTATGAAACGAAACGAGTGGAAGTAGTTAAGCCTTATTTTGGTTGATATTTTATGAATCCTGTTTTAATGCCGCCGCAAAATATTCATAGTATGGACAATAACCAATAATGCGGGCGCCATTACTCTGTTTAAATATACTCATCCGCCATTGGTTGTTATCAGGAACAACGAACAACGTCATAAAAAGACATACTTACCTACGCATATATTTTTATGATTTGTGCAGTATATATTTTCAAATTTCAACCCGGGATGCCCGTTTTAATGATCCATTAATTTATTGTGCTATTTATTCTTACGCAATCATCATTTTTACATTTTTATTTTATTAATATTGTTCGAATCACCCTGTATATTTCTTATTTTTCAGTGCAGAGTTTTACGTTATGTACGAGACAAATATTTAGATATGTTTTATAGTTCCTTTTATTCTTCTAATATTCTTGATTTTATACAAAAAAAAATTTTTTTAATTTTCTGGTTTAACTAATTATAATTTTCAATTTATTTAAAAATTTTTTTTCGAAATAAATTAATTGCAAACACGGTAATAAAATTAAGGGTGAAAAAATGCTTAATTTTAATTTCACCGCGTAAAAATCAACAATCCGAAAATTAAAATTATTCAAAAAAAAAAAAAAATTTTTACTACAGTAAAAAGGTTGTTAATTTATCTTATTGCTTTCGTTTTGTAATTATAATTTTTAATTTTTAAATTTTATGATTAATAATTCAAAAAGTAATTAACAACCCAAATATTTCCTTAAAACATATTTTACATTGTTTTATAAATTTTATCCGCGACGACCACATAAAACAGCGATTACTATGTGTGTATGCAGGCACATATGACAGACATTATCACCACTCGCGAATTATGAGCTTAACACGAGTCAATTAT
>JARJEB010019729.1:0-28740 GCA_030264535.1 Liometoxenus newtonarum | reverse complement strand
AACGCCATTTTTCATTTCATTTCAAAATACAAAACTTATTAACTATTCAATTTTATATAATACAATTAAAAATAAAATTAGTGTCAATCAATCGGTTGAAAAAGTATAGAAAAACAATTTTGTACAAACACTAATTTAAATAAAATGAAAACAAGTAATTAAGTACATAATTCTCTAACAATATAACGTAATTTACCGGTCTCTTTTCTTATTTAAAACATACAATGTGCTTCAAATACTTAATAAAATCATTAAATGCAAAATATTTAAGGAGATCGGTTGTGTTCTTTTTATGCTAGTAATTGCATTAATTTTCGAGGTAGACTCAACTTTTGGCCTGTTATTACTTTATTAACAATGACGCGGTATTTTCGTAATTGATTTTTATGTATGTACAAAATTAAGTATAACAAGACTGATTCAGTAGCAGCAAATGACAACAATTATTCTATATACAAGAGTTTCGCTTCATAAAATCGTATATTTTTCATTTCTATTTTAATTTTATATTTATTTATTACTTCATTTTTCAATTTTACTTTATTTATTTAATAGTTATAGTTTATAGTACTTGGTTTTTCATTTTCTAATTGGTAAGTACGGATATCTAATTCTTTTACTTTTAAAGCGATTTATATTAGTATACGATTCGTAATATTGTAATATACTTTTTTTTTCTTACTAAAATTTTTGTAACTTGCTTTTGTGTAAAATCGGTGCGCATCTAAATATATATTTAATATATGCATTCATTTATTTCTAGTTGTATTATTATCATTTAGGTATTCTCATTTAACTTTCTTTTATTTCTAAAATAGTATTTTTGTAAAGTGGTATACTGTGTAATAACAATCGTATCGCTCAGTTGTTGTTTCGTAATATTATCTACATTTGTATCAATTAGTTTTGTTGTTATTTGCATTTTGTAAATATTGTTCAATATTTTTGTTTAATACGCTAAAATGCTTATTCATTAATTAACAATGACAACTTCTATTCTTTAATTTGGGATAAGCGCTATTTGAATTTAAGTTTGCTACTCAATACTTTGCAATTCTCACCCAGAATCACTTTCGGGAAATTCTTCTAATTTTAAAGTTGATACTCAATAGACAATTTTACTATAAAAGCAGAACTAATAAATGCGGAGTAATTTCCAATTTCTGTTGTTTCTTTGAGGAATTATTGGAATGACTATTGTGATTTTATACATAATTTTCACATTAGAAACAAGTATATAGTATTAAACAAGTTAAAATGGAAAAGAATATGTAGGAAGCATTTAGTTTTCATCAACTTGGAAGTACTTATCTATTGTAGTATATTTTTGTAAAAAGAAACGTCTTATGTATTATGTTATGACTTTATCTGACTTGTTGTGTGAGTATGTAAAATACCTGAATTCATATCACGGATATGTATAATAGTTGCAAAAAAAATCCCTGAATCTAAACATATACAATAATAAAAAATGAAATGCATCATATTTGTACTGAACTTTAATTAATACCTGAGAAACTGATATTACTTTCTTGTTATTGATTGTTATATATTATAAGTTACGTTAGTGAAATGATTGCATTGCTTTTTTTCCAATTTGTTCTTAAAAATAGTTAATTTTTCGGTGGAAGCATCAACCAGTTCGTATTAATTAGGTAATTGGAAGCATCTATTAGTTTACTATTTAGTCATTTAAATAATTAGAAACCATATTATATATTAGTTATCGTTAGTCTTTTCAGTATTGTTTTGCGATTGCGTTTGTGATGTTGTAAAGCGACAAATCTCAATGAAATATTATGTAATTTAGTATACATAATACATATATGTAGAAAAATATTATGAAAGAGTTTTTAATAATTTCATTATTTCGTTAACTTTTTAAGTTCGGTTTACTTCATTTTTGAAATTTTGTACCATTGTTATACCTGAATAAGAACGATTTTGATAGATTTTTAAAATAAAAAAAAAACAATATAAGACATACATTTGTTTTGATAAATACCCGTTAAGTAAACACCCGTATATTTTGCAAATAATTGTGTCAAGAGACACAAACAAAAAATATTATTCTTAATCACTGGTATTTGCTGCATGTAACTTGTAATTAAACCATTGATGGCAAGCCAGTTTGCACCGGGTGCATTCAAACGTTTGCACCCTGAAAGTACAATCAAATTCCCGTCATAACCTTAAAATTTAAAATTATTGCACCGAATGCGCCCAATTGATGTGCCCGGTGCTTTGGCTGCATAACCGTTTGCACCCGGTGCAAATGCCATCACTGAATTAAACGAAATCTATTGCATCCTGCTCAATAAATTCTAAATTTTTCCTGGCACGTTCTATGTACGTCTTCAATATTCATATTCTCCATATACTAAAACATATTTTAGGCAGTTACATTTTCTACAAATTTGATTCAATTCTGATGTACATTCGGTAATCTCTTGGCATTTCTAACATATATTTAATATAATTAAATATTGTAATTTAAGTTATTTAATAACTTCATAATGTTCTTCTTTTCATTAAATTTCCATAAAAGAAACGTTATTAACTGATTACTTGTATAATGATTCATATTTTCTCATAAACTGTTTTATATCAATATATAAATACCGTATACTATCAGAACCCTTATTGTTTGCATTTTTATCATTTTATTATTAGGTAATAGATCATAAACTATTTGTTTTCTTGAGGTAGACGGATGGAATTAAATTAATGTATGCGATCCTAAATTCGGTCGCATTTCCAACTTTGTTATTTTTATAGTGTAAATATATTTTATGTATAGAGTATGTTTTGTAAAGAGGTAGTTGGATGGAATTAAATGAGTATTCGTTATACTAGATGTATATGTATATATATAAATGGCAAGTTTAACTGTTTACTCTTATCCTAAGTTAACACTTACGCTTAGTTAACTACTTTCTTTATATTCCCGTATTTGTTCAAAAGTCCTATTCAAAATTTTGTTAATTACTATTTGAATCCATTAAAAACTGGAAAAACTATTCACCGACTTTAACAGCTTCCGGATCGGCTTCCTCTTCACTATATTCGTCCTCGCCACCGGAAGACTCACCTTCTTCATGCTCACGTTCCCTTGCGCGTTCGCGTTCTCGTTCTCTTTCACGATCTCTTTCCCTATCATTTTTATTCTCATCATGGATAACGTCACCATCCCCTCGTCGTATTTCTTCTTGTCGTTTTAACATATAATCACTCGCAGCGCCGATTTGTTGTTGCATCTTCTCAAGAAAGTGCTGTTGTGATGCTTTATCTAACCCCATCGCATTTAGTTGCGCTAGTTTCGCGGCATGTACAGCCGCCGCCGCCTGTTCCGACATCATGCCCATCATACTACTATTTTCAGTTATGAATTGCAAATATGTGTCCAAGATTGCCGATCCTGTTGAATTGCCTGACGAAACCGGAGGTGCTAATGGAGCTGGGTATGGTTCTTTGGATAAATTGTGTGCTAAGGAATCTATACTTTTGGCTGCAACAGCTGGACCTGCATACAGTTTGTGTTTGGAGTGGTTGCTATGATTTAACGGAGGTGACATGCCCATATCAAAACCATATCGATTATGATGGTGTGAAGAAGTCGTCAAATCTTCTGGATCGTTGTCTCCACATATGGAACTGCCGGCTTCTGAATTTGCGTACAAGCCCTTAGCATCTAACTTTACATCGGAACGCCGAGGACCCGTGGGAGAGGCGCGAGCACGTAATTCCGCCGGTGTTATTTTCACGCCTGCTTTTGCCAACAATCTACAAGAAAATACATTAAAAGGCGTTGAAAATATGACTAAATTGATGATATAATAATAATTAGAAAAGCGCGATGGAAAGTTTCCATTTTGGACATTTAAGTGGACGTGACACTGCCATAAGTGTCCATTAATGCCCGGTGGCGGGGGAAACCCACAAAAGCCCAAGGTCACCAATTAACCTTTGTGAATGAGTTTGTGAGTTGTTTCAAGATTCAAACATGAAAAAGTTTCCTTCTACAATTTGTAATTTTTATAAAAAAAAAGTGAAAGAGTGATATCCGATTAAGTGTCCTAAATGTCCAAAAATGACCGGACATTAATTCGGGACACTTATTAGAATAAATGTCAAAAAATAAATGTCCGGACATTAATCACCTCTAATAATAATAATAATATTTACCTGCTAGCAAGATCCGGATCAAATGGTGCTGGCATTGGCAAAACTGGCAAATCTTTAGTACTAATTCCTCGATGTTGGCGTGACATATGCGAATGTAAGGAATTTCGTGATTTTGCCACCGTGCCACACAGTACACATCGGTAACCAGGACATATCGTGTGTTTGTCTTCTAAGTGAGTACGTAAGGTGTGCGCTGAACGATAGATTTTGCCGCATTTCGGACACGGACGCGGATCAGTAGCTCGCACACGCATCATATCCAAGGAGCGTCTTGATACTGTAACATACAAATAGATAAAATCAATACACCAAAATGGACAAAGGCCACCCCAATATGAAATGGGGACGAAATACAAACAAATCAATGACAAACGAGAACTGTTTAGAATATTTCGAATAAGAAAGAATAAGTAAATTATTGGTAGAGGTAAACAAGATTAGAATATCTTACTGAAACACTATTACTTCAACAATTATAATCAGTTTTATTACGAAATCCAATTATTTCAGTACATCCTATTACTGAAGAATACTGACGTGCACCTTCCCATTTGCCCATCAAATTTTGCGATTTTTCGTCCTTTTTCCACGTAATTTATTAGGTAATTTTTATTCTTGTCTTTAGTCTTATCTTATATAAATTCATAATACAAAAGTTAGAATGAGAGCAATAGCAATATTATGCCCTTGTTTTCTAAGCTATTATCATCAGAAATTGTGGGAGTAGTGTAGTAAACGAATGACATGTCGCGTATAAAGATCGAGAGAGACAATGAGATAAATCACAATTGGAGAGGGTTTATTTGTATTCCCCTTTTTGGCTTCACTGTACAATTATCGATTATGCGCGGCTATTTCCAGTATTACGCTACCATATCTATATCTTTCTATATCATTTCGATATAATATGAATACACACACTTCCACCCTTATTCGCAAGTTGAACTATACATGTTTTCTTCCTCACACAAATGCAAAACCTAATTTCCTTGAATTTCCTTTTCATATTGAGGAATCAAGAAATAAGAAAACTTTAATATTTATATCATGGCATATCATGTTTTACAATTGTTGTCTTGTCGTTGAGTTGATGTCTTGATGTTCTAATGTATTTTTTTGTATTGCATTCGCGTCGTTTTGTCATAAATTTTTGGCATAAAGTTCATGTTTCAGTGCCACTGCCGTTTGCTTTATGCATCATGTTTGCCGTAGTTCCGTAAAGGTCTCAACGGAATGGAATTTTCGATTTTTCCATTTTCTTGCAATGTAAGAAAAAACTAGGCGCAATAACAGCCTTGGTAGCAATACTATCAGCATCATGTAGCGTGTTTGGCTCGGTTTCTTATTGTCGTGTATTGTTGTTTTGTGTATTATTGTACACGTTTTCGACGCTATCGTTCCCCGGAGGCGGTTGCATTTCTCATTGGTGTTTCGTGTACAGCACATATTCCAACAATTCAGCTGACGTTGCTCTTTAACGACTACAAAAAAATATTCGTTTTCTTTCCTTTGAACTTTTTCTTTTAAAAAAATCATTTCAAGCCTATACTCATAACTCTGTTCAATAATTTCCCTCAGCCCATTTGAGTTGTTTCATTACTGTCCATTGTAGAGGATGTTTGGTGCGCATGTGATTGCGAACCGAATTTGGATGTGAAAAACACTTGGCACACTCCTGAACCGGACATAAAAGACTATCTCGAGGATAATGTTCATCGATGTGTGTGCGTGCAATGTTCAACGTTGGCAAACTGAGATCGCATAATGGACATTCATATTTCATTTGCGGTCCATACGCTGGCGAAGATGTATCTGTTGCCATTGATCCAGATGTTGTCAAAGAAGACGACTCCGCAGTCGCTGATGCATTTCTTCTGCAGTTGGCATCTGGAATGCCACGGCTCCGCTATAGTTTTATCGTTTTTTATTCACCTTTAATCACATTATTTTAAATTTTCATGCTTCACAAAAATATTTCTATTTACACACTTTAACTAAAATTTGCCAATACATAAAGAATTAGTGAATTGAATGTGTGAATCTACAATGTTTGAGAATTAATATAAAACTGTGAATTTTCAACAGTTTTTCTAATTAGTTTACATTAAGAAATAGTTTATTATGTTACTAGGTAGACTAGGCGATACTTTTGTGTTAAATCCTGATATTTCTAAGACATTTTGTTCTCGCTTTTTTCCGAAGCGTTTTTATTCTTTTCCTTAGAGTTTGAAAAAGAAATAGTTTGGTACACCCTATTTCATTTTAATTTGAACAAAGACTAGTTAGTTTTACTTAACTATTGTAATATAAGATTATCCACTATTTTATTTTAAAAACTATAGAAATCTACAATTCTTTTATGATAACGTCATAAAGAAAATCTAAAGCAATGTGGTACGTTCAATACAAGCGTGCCGTCGTACCATTACGCACATTTATTACTTTATGTGTTCGATAACGTTTTTCGCTAGGTTTGCTACAACAAAGCAATAGTAAACCAACACCGAAATTGCTGATGTTAGAGCAGTGATTCTCAACCACTGTGCCGAGGCACTTTCGTGTGCCGCGAGATTCTTAAGTGTGCCGTCCAAACGCTAGCTATACGTAAGAGACGTCATTTAATTTAAATTATTTATCCACGACTACCCAATTATGTCTCAATTATTTCATAACAATCAGTTGCTTAATGGATATCATTTTTAAATCATTGTATTATGATGTATCGATAGAATTATGGACTCATAATTCCATCGATACGTGTTTATTATTCATAATTGAATAGTCGTGGATATTGTTCAAATTCACGCGGATGGTTACACAAACTCCCAACATATACCCAATAATACACTCATTGAATAATATACTATAAAAAGTGTACCGCGCGAAAAAGAGGTTGAGAATCACTGTGCTGTATCGCTGGCGCTGCAGTAAATACACATACTGTTTTTATGTATTTTAAGAAATTGCTTTTACTTCTCCTCCGTTTTAGCTTTTTCTTGCTCCGTTTGTGTGCGTTCGTAATTTATTACACAATAGCGAAGCAATTACGTTACTTATATTTTTATAAATATTTCAGTAATGTAATAATTCGTTAGCAAAAAATATAATAAAAATCGAATCAGGCCAAAGCTTTAAAACAGAAATGAAACCGAATTCATGGATAAGTTTAGAGATAAGTTGATAAAATTTGCATTCTGCAAATATGTCATGCGGAAGAGCACCCACCATTTATTGACATCTCTCCACCGTATGCGCGTGTTTTGGTTGAACTTATGCCTCTTTATATCCAAACAATTCTGGAATATATTTAAATTTAACACAATTAACTACCCTAACTTGGTTGAACTATTGATTAAATGATAATTAATGTTAAACTATACTTTGTCGGTTGTCACATCTCACATGTGATACAAAACTCGACAATACAGAGAGACAGAGCGAATATTTTCTTAAAAAGTCAATAAAAAGAGAGAGGGAAAATGTTGATTTCAACCAACAATTCATTGCAAATAATGGAAAAACTACACCCATGACAGTCGCCCACAAACACACACACACACACATTGTTATTCAATTCTAATTTAACCGCCCCTTTGCCGAGGGTTGAAACGGCTACAATGGTCTTGCAAACCCATTCCGAACCTACTTTGCTTTTCTCCTTTGCTATTTTTTTCCTTTTCCATTTTACTAATACTATCTTCATTCCGCATAGTTTCTTCTTTTGCATCTTTTTGTACATTATTGTAAGTGTGCGTATTCTTCTATGCGTCAACCTCAACTTTTACTCTTTTCTTACGTCGCAAAAGCGCGTGCTATACTTGCGCGCTATTTTACTTGCATTTCCCTTTTCTCTCCTTGTTTCTTGCGGAACGGACCCCGCTTTTTTATTGGAAGTAAAGTCCAGAAGCTCGAGCAAGCAAACATCACAGAATGTAAGAAAGAAGGAAGAAATTACGCAATTTTTACTGTTCGGCAAAACAAAAATAAGTAATCGATAATATGAGATAACAAAAAAAAATAAAGGTAGACCTATAAAATACCCTAAGCTATAAACCACGAAAAAAATATTAACTTGAAATTATGCGTATGCGTTGAACAATTGAGAAATATTTTTGCGACAAACATTGTCATAAGGTATTTTCGATATTAAAAGTGCATATGCGGCTGTCAAATATAGCGCCATTTGATATTCTACCAAAACGTTTTCCCAAGTACCTTATCCTTACGCACTAAGAACTCTCTCTCGACTGAAAAGCATCCATCTATCTGAATCGTCCATCCTGACGGCCAGCGAGTATAAATCAATAGCTAGCCGATGTTGCTTGCAATGCACGCTTACTACAACTACATTTGAAAGTTTCCTCCCCCCGCCCCACGTCTTATGGTCTTATACATAAATGTTTGGTAGTACACTAGCGAAGGCAATACACTGTCCTTTTTAGAGAGGGTGGTTCCAGTTACGTAACTACACTGGCTTCGCACACATGCATGTACTGACTATGAAAGTATACTTTCCTATGAGAAAGAGAGAAATGAAATCTCAATTTTGATTCTCTCTTATCCTTACACCCACCGCTCATTCAGTATCAACCATCACCGTATTCAACCTATGCCCGGATGTGTATTTCGATCAATTGCCGTTGCAAGAAAGTCCTGACCGTTTACCCAGCCAAGGATTCGGACACGTTCGGTTCGCCTATCAGAACTTCCCTACCGTCCCTTGATGCTATACGTATTTTGTACACATCGTGATATTATTTAGAACATACTATGAGTATGCGCCTCAGTATCTAAATAATATCGGACGTTATCCTAATTACGAAAGGAACTAAATTCTGGGTATTTCGTTGAACGCAATTCCTAACAACGAGAAAGACCATTTGGGTGAAGGATTTTGACGAGGGACTCGTTACGTTTTCCCATTACTATTGCTACCTAGTACCTTTGTCGTTAAATTATGTTAAATATTTGAAAATTTCATCCTTCACGCCGAAATTTCGACTGAATCCAAAATAGTCCGGCACCTTCTCACCCTACGTCTAGTGAATAAATCACCTTGATATTTGAATATTCCATTGAGGCTTGATGTTTTCAAATCATCGATTACTTGTCAACGGTATATATAGGTCCGACTTGCTTATCACCTTCAAGTAGGAAGTACATTGTGTCTAAATAATATCTGGTCACTATTATATTAGTATTAAAAATATTTCGGTTTAAAATGTGAGATCATCAGCTAGAGAAGGGAAACTAAGGGCTGGTCTATTACTAACTTTGTTTTATCCACACAGTACGCTACTGTATGTATGAATTGAAATATGAAATAGAGAAAAGCCTTTTTCTTTCAAAAAGATAGTGGGAATACCGTCATCTACTAGACGTGTCAATTAAATTGACACGTGGACATTTAGTTTATTCACACATGTATGAAATATTCAGCAAAGCAGTGGGTCGTTCATCTCACACATTTCTGATTGTACTCACGTTAAAAATACAAACAGAACCAAAAGAGTTATTAATCACAAATGAAAAAATATTCTCATATTTTTCGAGGAAGAACTTTAGTTTAGAGTTTAGATAATATTTAAAAAACTAAACAAGAACCACAAATACAAAAAAAAACACTTACCGAAACTGTCAGGACTGTTATGCATTCCGGAAGGTCCTGGCAATAAACCAGGAAGTCCTGCAACAATTAAATTTTTTAGTCATAAATAGCCTAGTTAAAAGTAACAAATTTAAGTGATGTGAGTTATTACGTTCGGTAATGAAACATGAAGGTTAGGAATAACTTGCCTTGAAGGCCTAACAAGGCGCCGGGAAATGTCGGCGTCCGTTGATCCATAAGTCCCCCGTTGGTGCCGTAAGGATTATGGTCGTCCATCATGTCGCGATAGTCGGAGGGTTCAGTCTTTGGGGTGACGCGTTCATCGCGTTCGTCGCGCTCGTGGTCGCTCATCGCCGTGTCGCTACTATTGCTATCTTCGCCAGTCGATTGTGCCTGAAGAGATGAATCCGAATTTCCCTTATTACGTTCCTTTAATGTTTAATAAACAACTCTTTAACTATTTATATATATAGATATTAAAAATTAAGACTATTGATTGAGAATATATAAATAAATGCACATACATTAGAGGTGTGTATTGTTGGGCCACCTTCTAATGCTTGACCCAATAAGGACTCTGGCATTTCATCATCGTTATTACCATTTCCAGTACGTCTGGACGGACTACGGCCCCGATCTGACGTATAGGAGCCGGTACGAGGAATATGCTGATCGCTGCTTCGCGATCGTTTCGCTGGCGGCGGCGACAAACCGCTAGTTTCTCTTTCCCGTATGTGATCACGATCGCTTCCCCATGGCAACGATGTCGTCGTATTCTAAAATTTGATTACCATGTAAAACTTTTAACTAATGAAAACCAATCAAACTATTTTTTTTAAATTTAATAAGATCTATTTATTAATTATTTTCTAAAGTTATTCGAAGACAGTTGTAGTACAGAAAAACAGAAATAGAATGATATTTGAAACTTGTTACTTATAAAGATATTCAACTTACGGCTGATATTTTTTGTTCGGCGGCAGTTAGCTTTTGGCCAGGCGTGCCTCCGGCGCCGACGTCCGCCAGTCCTCTGACTTGTAACATTTGTGCAGTCTTCAAAAAGTCTGTTAGTTGGTCTTGTCCTATGTGCACTTCCCCATTGTACATAAACCTGAATAAAAATTATAAGATTGTATAAAAATATGATTGAATATTTTACTTATTATTCATTCATTCATCATTAAGACAATACAAAATTCAAAAACTTGAAAGTTGAGTTTAAGGCAGACATAAAGAAAAATACCCATCAGACGTTCAATGAACACCGAACAAGTAATGAGTAATAACAAATACTCAGTATTCGAAGGCGGGCTTGTTTGTCGATATGAATGTTAACCGAAAATAGCGTCAAGTCAAGTTGGATTAATTACATACGATGCAAAATTTCAAACAAAAACAAGTCGTTTTCAGCATATACAAGGTACACAGAATCTTGGAACCCACACATAAATATGATATTCTCAATAGTTTTTTTGCGACTGCGACCGCTTTATAATTATATAGCTTTGAAATGATTTAATACCCAAAAATTAACATTAAATATTATAGTTCACGTTCAGTTAAGTAGTTAAAGTTTCAAACTTATGAACATTGTTTCTTGGACTTTATTATCAAATTTACTTACCTTAATAAACTCTCCATATCCTTCTGCTGAACATCTCTGAGTATGACAATCGGATGTTGACACGGATTTGCTTTGAGTAGCCGACGGAAGTACGGACTGCAGGCGGAGAGGACGACCTTGTGTGCCGTAAATGAGCAGCCGTCGCATGCAAGTGTCACGTCAACGAAATCCTCTTCATCCCGTAAATGACGAAACGATGATAGGATCGACGAGTGGAAATCGTTCCATCGCAGCGAATACTGCTGCTCTGGGGAGGTGTCGCCCCCCATTGGGCACAACGAAGGTGCTATCTCTACGCCAATGATTAAGCCGTTACCAAAACAGTATACCAGGACAAACTACAATTTTGTGATATTGCTTCCCGCAGGATCGTTTATCCTTTCCTCCTTTTTGTTACTCCATAAGCAACTATAACAATTAAGAACAAGTAATAAATAAATAAATAAATAAAACTATAATTATGTTTCATAAATTTCGTGCAGACTATAACATCTAATTAAAAATTAATTTAACTTCAATGTAGTTTTATAAGAATTTCATACACCAGTAATTGTTCATTGTCTATTTATAACATTTATATGCATTAGCCTTATATTTATAATTTTATAATTACCATTACGATGTATAGACGCTTTTAATAACTAAAAATTTCACGGTCATAAGAGGCGATGATAATTTTATACTTAAAATAAAAGTAGATAATAGATATATATTACACGTGTATAATAGCAAAAGACATTAGGCTTTATTTCAAGCCTAAATACACAGATTTTGGTAAAAGTTAAAAGTGTGGGCAACGTAAGTTTTCAGCAAATCAAATAATAATTTCTATTCTTAACAGAATTAGAATTATTCCACATTTAGGCCTTTCTTTGCAGAATCACTTCTAGAGAAATCCGATAGATGTCGGTGCAGTACAATTAAGTTACTCATAATTGCTAACACTTGTCAACTGTCAGCATATTTTTCTTCCATTATATCTTAAGTTACACGACGATTGTACGTACATGCATGAACATATATTACGCTGGCCAAATTCATAATTACCATTAATAGGTTAAACAGCATACGTCGCCCGTATCTATCTCGTTTTAATTTATTATGGATAAATTGTTGGTATGCTTCTAATAATAATTCATCGGACAAGGATATTACAAACGAGTAATACGTAATAAAAAATCTCCGAAACGACTGACTCCCATTTATAATCAATGCCAAATCGATAAATATGCGAAACACACAAGAAATCGCACCAAAATATTTAATCTATCTATTTTGATATTAAATAAATGTACGTAGTATAATATAATTAGATTAGGCATAGAATACGAATTTTGATTCTTGTCTTTCTTGAGTATACGTTCGTATAAAATTGACTTGTTGTTTCATTTATTTAAATAAGTGTATAATCAAATCCAAATGTAATAAATAAACTGGTAAATGTTAGAGTTAGACGAAATATTAAACAAAATTTTATGTTTTTTTCGCGTTTTGCGATTATAAATTATTTATGAATATATGTAACCTTTTAAAATAGAAAGCGTCGTTTGGATTTAACTTGAATTTCTTACTGTGATTATTGATTATTAGTAACTTTTTTAATTAAACAAAAAGTATTTATTAAATAGCCGGTTCGAGTGTGTTTCCGTGTCCACTTACTCGTTTTCTTCGTTTTCTTTGTAGTTATTGGAAACTATACTTAAGTAATTGTAAAATGTCATGGCGCACAACTGGGTATTGTTATTTGCCTTAATTTTATTAGAGAATCCATAATTTATGAATTTCGTACATTTAAGAAATACTTAACTAAATATTTTTACTAAAATTATGAGAAGCAAATTATTTTTAGAGTATAATATCACGTCGAGTAAAGTAAAGTAAAGTACTGTTGGAAAAAAAATAAGTGTTGAGCGTGCGCATTTCCAAACGATTTTTCAATGTTTTTCAGTTGCAACTATTGTGGCCGGGTGATTGCTAGTGCGCCAAAAACGTGCGGGCGGCAAAACGCAAGTACAGAGTAGTGTGGCTGGTGTACGTACATACGGAAGCAATATTATGTATAAAATCAATAATCGCACGGCCATTCGTACTACTCTCTCGCCTAGCCGTCCCCAGTCCCCACAACCAAACTGATTCGATGGCCCCCGTGCCGCAAACATCCAGTAAACCGAACGAAGAAACGGTACGCCGAAAAATTAGCAACTGGACAATGGCGCAATGGCCAAAAATTGGAGGGATATGCGCAAAAATAGTGAAAAACCACTGCCGTTCACGTATTCGTTCATTCGCTTTGCTATTGCACGCTTTCGTTTTGAAAAACACGTGAAGAGAAAAACAAGGACAAACATTTTTGACACGGGAATTACGTATATAGAAAGGAGAGAACACACTTGATGGGGGCAATGGAAAAACTAGAAGCGTTTGTGCGCAATACACAACCGGCACGAACTAACACAAACAAGGATGCGTTTAAGACGAAAGCGTGGCGCACACAACAATTGGGAAATGAAAGCACAAGTGCTGCCCCATGCCATGCTTGATATCCTCAACTTGTACACTAACACCAATAATAGACGTCGTCGAAGGATATTCGATAGTATTACGAGGGGATAGCTTGTGATTGTATAGGATGCATAAGTACGAAAAGGACATTACTTGGTGAAGTTGGAAGAGTGCAAGTGTTCTGCCTATAATACGGGAATTGTGTGAGTGCGGTCGGTGTAAAGAACGTAAAGAAAAAAAAAGTCTATTTCTGATTGGTTCCCAATAATTGCAAAATCAATACGATGTAATGCAATTTAATTGATCTAACATTTAACGAAGCAAACATCAATTCTCCTGACTGCGACTTGTACTACGCCATTTTTTCAAATAATAACAATACAGGACCTGGTAGGGGGATGAAATTTTATTACACACTAGTAATTCGATTATATTTAATTGTTGATTTGATTTGCTGAATAAAGTGGATAATTATAATATATTTACGTTTTGAGACAATAAGAAAATATTGTTTATCTTCCTTGGTATTTCCCCTGAAAAAAGTTCCTTAACTATTTATCCTGAAATATGTATACTTTAGTATCTACTTACATTTGTTTTACATTTCCTCTTGTAATAACCAATGGAAATAGTTAAAAATTGTACCAATTAAGATTGACAACAAATAACAATTTTCAATTCGAAAAACAAATCTTCAGTATGTCACCAATAATAACATAATTAATACGATTTCGTATCACACAAATCACAGAACATTATTTGATCCTTGCACAATCGCCTGGTAGTACCGGTTCTCACTGATAACGATAAACACCTATATTGTAGCTGTAGCTGCAACACTAAACACATGTCCTGTCTTTTAATTTCCTTACTTAAATTTTGTATATTTACACCATGCGTAGCTATGGTAACAATTTCCCTCACCGATTGATGAAAACAATTTTTCGGAATTTCGCAAAACATGCGCACATTGTCATATTTTAATTTTTAACTTATGGCTTATATTAATATCGTGGACGAATTGTTGATGGCGCATTAGTGGTGCAATAATTTTGTTTGCACTTTTATGTTTTATAATTGCTAATGAGTTGATTGCAAGCGACGGCACTAGTGAGAATATCCTCCGTACGTAGCATATGTATATATAAAACTATTTACTACCGTATACAGTTCGTCCTGATTATAATAAGGTAAAGTTGGTTGGCATTGGAGTGGTAGTAAGTAGTCTTCCTAGGCACGAAACACGACTGACCCGATCTTCGACGCTCCAATACGAAGCACTGCTCCGACCGACCGGACCGGCTGACGAGTAACAATTGCAATTGTTCCGTGCCGCGTCGCCATCGCCTCACTTTGCGATTGCAATACACGCTCCTCGGTTCTTGTTCGTACGTACTTTTCGTAGTACCGTGCACGAGTAGCGGCACACCACTTTCTCACAAACAGACAGCTAGGCAGGCGAAAATCGTCGTATTGCTAGCTATAAGAGAGTACACCAACTTGCTGCCGCTACTCCTCGGGCACGCCGAACGTTTTCGGCTATCGGCGTGCACACGAGGCGCGCAAACATTTCCACTTTGCTCTCTAAACTATGTGCACCACGGAACGGACACACGTTTGATTTTGATAGAACATGGACAAGTGCAGAACACTCAAAGGGCTGTAGTTGGACGCTACTGAGTAACGTCAACTCTTGGCTACTTTCAAATAACAGCATTAAACTTCACACACTTACCGGCTTGCAATATGCAGAAAAGAAGTTTGATGAAAATATGAAATCTTAATTTAAATAATATACTTATAAAAAATAAAAATTCACAAGATGATAAATTATTAATCAATAGCACATAAATTAATTTCTTGTACTTTCTATTCTATTATATTTAATTAATTAACAATTCTCCAACAATTTATATTTATCATGCGGATTGAAGATTAAAGCTTAAAATATATTTGTAAATGCGTACTTATGTGTTCTCCATAAATTTATTTATGCATGTTACTGTTAATAAACAAACGAAACGAAATGATAGAAAGTAGTCACTGTAGTTAGTTAAAATGTCAAAGGTGCAGTTTACGGTTTAGTTGTAAGTATTTACTTGTTTTTTTTTATTTTACATTTTTACTTACAAACCACCAATAATTCTAAACTAAATCTAAATATGTATTAAATATTTGCAATCTTGATTCTAACAACGTATCACGTATCACATTTCCATTCTTCATCTCGGCATATGTTGTGCGGTAGAGTTGTTCTTAGCATTTCGTATTTTCGAATGTTGTTCATGTGTTCTTATTTATAGTGCGCATTTGCTGCTTACACGAACACATTTACGTATATTTATTCTTAAAATCTCGAGTATTAATTATAGAAAATTGTGTCAACTGCTCTTAACTCGAAGAATGCTTCTTTCTATCGCTGTGGCTATAGCCAGTTAGGTTATAGTTACCAATGCAAGTTTCATCAGATTAAAAATTAGGGTACAGAAATGTATTTAAAATTATTTGTTTAGTGAAAATAATAGGTACTTACAATTGTCTATCTGTGTCCTCGGCCTCAAAATCAAGATTCAGTAAACATTAATATTGTGTAAAGTGTCGACGTGTGAATTTTATACTTAGTTATTCGTATTTCATCCTTATTTTCCCAATTCTGCGCTACTAGAGTTTACATTCCTTGTCTATTCCCGTCATGTACATCATAACTTCCTCAGTCTGTTTTTCTCTTACTTGGCTTTCCAGCGATATTATACACCTTGTCCAGCTGACTAGTGACGAATTAGCTTTCCCTTTAGTGATCCAGATTTTTACATACAGAAATTTAAACACATTACGGCATATGCACTACATATTAGTACAATTTCAAAAAAATTTCTGCTATGTACATTTACTGAACTAACCAGAAACACTTTGTATATGTGAAATGTGTTTTTAGCGTGGCGGCATGGCGGCATTATGTCTCTTCTTGGATTCAACGTTTATACTATGTTAGAAAGCGATGCTGAAAGCGGTGTGAAAATTCAAAATATACTTTGAGTAAACGAAGAATAAGGGGAAAATCGGGGTTAGCGGCGAGAAAGATACAACGCACACCGCAATAGAGATACATCGGTTTAACAAAAGAGTAAAGTATGTTCAGAAATGCAAATCACAAAGCATGATGGGTTTCAAACGAGGTTCCAAATAAAACACTCAACAATTAACTGGCAAACTTTTGATTTATCAACTTCGTCAAAAAAAACTATACAGGTTGATTTTTAAATTCAAAAGTTAATAACATGAAATTTTCGGAGTCAATTGACGTTAAGGTCAGCAACTAGGCAACCACGATGAAGGAATTTTGTCGAAAATAGCTAAACATGTAGCATGTAGCGTTGCTACAATGCCTTAAGCCCTTAACAATCGCACTAATCGAAGGTTCGGAAAGACTGTTAGCGCAGATTACGTCATCCAAAACTTCTGATGATGGTTTCAAAAGCACCCAGTAGTTTTTACTTCAATAATTTTTAGAGTTTGTTAAATTAACTGTATAACAACAATATTAAACGCCAATCTTACATACACTCCTAGCCAGTCAGTGGCGTGTCTTTCACTTTACGACGTTTTTATTTACCTACATTCAAAAAGGTATAAAGTTTTTCGGGATACTTCTAATTAGTGTAAATATAATGACATTTATTATTTATGTCCAGTTGTAATTTTTATTATTAGTTTATGTCTCTCTTTCTTCTACATCTTGATATTTCTTGTTTTTTGTTTATAACATAGGTTTATTAACGAAGGATACATGCTGACGATTTAATGTTTGTGTTCAAAATTTACAACACAACTCGTATGTAACAAACTACCCGAAGATTTATTTCTATAATTCTCTGTAAGCGTGATTTTATATTATTAGATATCAGATATTGTAAATGGCTTGCATGTTAAGGTGCTTTTATGCACACATTTTAAAAATTTAAAATTTAATCTTGTTCACATAACCCATCATGTTGCTATTTCACATTCAAGATTTGAAATTTAAGATGGCCAACAACTTCTTTAAGTAAAATTCGTAACTATTTTCAACCACTGGGCATGGTATTGCGCATATGAGGTAAATGAACATAAGGGTGTTGTGCATGCTTCGAGCCTTAGTAAGTTTAATGTGCAGAAAAGGGGTTAATTTAATCTGTTACAAGCATGTTAAATCTTAAATCTAAATTTTCCTAAATGTTGCCATAAAAGCACCTTTACTGTGTTGTTTCAATGAAATTATGATCAGTATATTTGTAAATATTTTTTAATTGACGCAAATGCAAAATAGTACACTGTGTATCAAATAAGACATTTTTCACAAATCGACCTTTGACAAAATATAAGAATTAATTTTCCTATTAATAATAATCAATAACTGTAAATGATAAAAATATAAGAAGGCTTAAGAAATACCTAGAATAAAATAAGTACAAATCATAACTGTACTTATACAAGATACTACTTGACGCTTCGGAACAAAAAAGAATAATGAAGTTATACCTGTGTGCCGGAATTGAGACGCCCACCGCTGGATCAACGGCTGGACCGTTTGCTTTGGTTTGGTTTCGTTTGGTTTGGTTTCGTTTGGTTTGACAAAATAATACACCGTGTAACAAATAAGACATTTTTCACAAATCGATCTTTAACAAACTAAGAATTAATTTTACGATTAATAATAATCAATAACTGCAAATGACGAAAAATATAAGAAGGCTTAAACACGGCACAAAAAAGAGTGATGAAGTTCTATGTGACAGAATTGAGACGCCCAGCGCTAGATCGTTGGTTTTCTATTTGTTTTTATTTTATCTTTACAGTTTGTGGCGCTGTCGGTGACAAATAGGAGAACTATGTTTATTAATCTAGAGGAGGACGAGGCTGACATATAATTATTGTTAAAAATGTCCTAATCTGAAATAGGTACATGTTCTTTACATATATTCATCATTCACTAAAGCAAGATAATTTGACAAAAATTGTTATTTACGTCTCATACAATAAACATTACCAACAAAGTTACAGCTTTTTACGCATCTTGGTTTGGAGACCTTATCCTCTCAGACTCTACTGAAAAGCAGTATTTCATGCTCCGTCTTTGTTGTTATCCTGTTTTCACGATCCCATGAACTTTCCTCCTATTTGACGTTGAACTAAGTCCATGGCCATGCCCCACACCTTTCCTCTGAAACTATAAACTTAACTAAAGTATGAGATACGCACAATTTACTACAATAAAAAGTGCATGAAATTGCTCGGCCGAAAAGTATTGATTAAGGGCAGCGCGCGTAAGATGAGATTTTTATGGTTTACGAGCGCGTAAAAAGTCATATCGAAATGGTGTTTTTTTACCCCCTTTATATACGTCTTAGAATACCATTAAACTTTAGCCTATATACCCGTACAAGAAATGCTCGCGAATAAGAAATAGAAGAAGTAACTAGAAGAAAATGCGTAACTCGTTGCTTCGATACTTATATTTTTTATTACCGCTCCCTTTAACGTTATTTCTTTTCTTTTACTCTTAACAGCTCTCTATAAAGGTGTACGAGAAAGTGTCACTACTACGTGAAAGAAGTATAAAAATGAAGCAAGCACGGGATAAACAACAAAGAAATGAATAGAAATTTTGAAAGAAACCAAAGAATCAGCGAAAATTTTCTTTTCAACGGAATCGCTTCACAACGAGATTCACTATTTTATAGTAAATAGTGAGGCGCAGTCGTGAAAATCGATAAATA
Organism: Liometoxenus newtonarum; assembly: GCA_030264535.1. Taxonomy (NCBI): domain Eukaryota; kingdom Metazoa; phylum Arthropoda; class Insecta; order Coleoptera; family Staphylinidae; genus Liometoxenus; species Liometoxenus newtonarum. The sequence continues at coordinate 9,065 of JARJEB010019729.1, read as the reverse complement.
GATACGAGTTTGTTTGCTACACTATTCGAATTTGCAAACTTCATATATCACACTGAATATACAATTTGGATATAATCAAACCGGAATTATTATTACACATTTGATTTTGTATGCCGTAAAAAGTCAAAATGAAAATCATTTGCAACTTAATTTATAAATATTAACGTTTTTGGGTGAAAACACTTTGAGATGGTTTAGTTTCGTTTATATTATTGCATTATGACAAGATTGAGTCTACACATAGTGTACGCCAGTCTACATTACAATAATTTTAAGATAACGGAATGAACAAAACACTATAAAAGTATAAAGGAAAGAAGGAAATGCAGAACATTCATTCTTCATGTGAAATAAGTAAACAACAAAGACAAAACTAAGAAGGGTGGTTTGCAGCATAAACGAAAACATCTACGCGTACTGCGTACGTAGGATATAGAAAACGAAGTTTCTGAATATGCTCTGCATACATACATGAATGTATGTTGTGCGTTTCATACCCAGCACCATGAATGGCGGTTATAAGGTAACATTTGTGCTTTAGCTTGCATGTGTGTGCTTGATGTGCTATGAAGTTTCCTTCTATCGCGTATCGCATAGTTGAACCATGGTACGCCATGTTACCGCGTACGTCGTAAATAAATTGCTTCTGCCACCCGCAAGAAGCCCCCATCTGAATCTGCACTATTGCTAGCGTTCCCGTCAATGTTCTTGAACGTATACGAATGTACTAAGTACAGTCAGAGTTATACCGAAGAACATAAAATGGTCGAAAATGCGTAGAAAAGAAAAATAATGGCGCACACAGAAAAAGTACTCAAGTACGAAAAGAAAACGAAAAAAGAACAAAAAGAGTCATCATCATTAGCGCAATTGTTTTGTCAATATTTGAATGGATCACAATGCCACGATTTCGGTGTAAGTTTCTTTCCCCATTCAACTCTAATTTTATATAATTTAAAAAAATACATTTCCTACGGTTACTTGAAATGACACACTTTAGCCAAGCCATAGGTTAGTTAACTAGAAAATTCTAGCCACTATCAAGCAAAAGTAAAAAGTAATGCGGAAAAGTAGTAACTATATGATAACAAAACAACATTCCCGCACAGTTTGAAACTTTCCCGCACAGTTGCGTCAGTGTCAAAATGGTTTAGTGCTTCAAGCTGCACATCGCGCGATTAGTTTTTTGTGCTCGTGAGAATTTGAAAACTTTCCAACCTTATTAGGTAAACTACTATTGAAGTAGTCATATTCAAAATTGTACGTTTATCAACGGATAAAATAATATTTTAATAATTGAGTTTTTATACTTTCGCTTGCAATCGTGTAAATATTTCCTTTGTTTTTCCACTTTTATGATGTCTCATAGTTTATCATTTCACCTACCAGCCCTCATGCCGAAAGCAAGGAAAAATAAGTTCTTGTTATATTAGCGAAGTGTGCAATGAAGTCGACAGCAAATAGTTTCAATAGCTTTATGTCCAGGGTCCTCGGAGTATATTTTCGCCAATACAAAGAGGACAAAAAGCGTCATATACAGGACAGGATGTACGATGGACGCGAAAGAAAAAGTGCAGGAGAAATTGCTTTGCCAGGTGGCGCATTTACTTTGTTTATGATTCTTGTTCAGTCTTTCTATAACATTAGAAAGATCTATAACGATCAGTAGATTGTGAAAAGAGTGCGTGGATGATATTCTCGCCCTCGCCTTAAACTCGTGCTTATTTTTTTTTTATAGGTTGGATATATTTTCGACCAAAACCGTAGGAAAGAAAATACAAAACCGAAGCAAAAGATAATCAAGATCTGTAAAGAATTGGAAAAACAATGCTCAAAGAAATGCAAAGGGCACAAGTGAATTATATTGCATTCAAGCGGGTTATAAATGTACAGTGTGTTCCTAATATAATAAATTCTACAAAAAAGACTACCAAATATCAGGGCCGGACTTGCCATTAGGCAAAGTAGGCTTTCGCCTAAGGAACAGACTTAAGGCGCCCATAGCGCATTAGCAAGGTCATTAATTCCGGCCAAAACAACGCATTGGGATGAAAATTTATCTGAGCAAGTATCCCTCTCGTACTTTTAGTAAAAATCAACAAATCGTCCGGTAAAGAAGAGACCTTAGTGACTGGCTAAATCGAAACCTGGCGGAAACAAAAACGCAAATTTTTAATTCTCTAAATTTTATTCATTCATTTACAAGTGACATATTTTTGTAGTGAGTAGTTTGTAAGATAAAGGCAGGCCCGGTTTAGACATTTGAAGCGCCCTAAGCCATAAGATAAATATAATGAACAAAAGTTGTAAAAATAATTAACTCGCCTTTTCGTTTATTAATTTCGATTAATCGGCGCCGCTATAATTTCTCTGCGCCCATAGGCGATCGCCTAGGTTGGCCTAATGGATAAACCATCCCTGGATAAATGTCTTCAACCTCTGAAATTTTACGATTATCAATTTAGAAGTCAGGAAGACACAATTTAGAAATGTATTATATTTCAATATTTTATGATTTTTGATGTTTTATTTATTTCATTCCATGAAAATATAAAATCCGCCCCTATTTAAAATTATTTGGCTTTCTTTGCATCTACCATTTTTGCGTCGCGAATTTCAAAGATTATTCTATCAGATTTCACATGAAATAACGCTAGTTGAAGAATGGTAAACAGTTTTTAAAATTATGGATATATATTTTTCAGCGTCAAACTTTATATAAATCTGCTAGGGCTTGTAATATTTTAAAAATATCCGGGGACCGAATGGATAAAATTTAGTTGAAAATTGCTAGATATTTAGTACAGTCTAAATTTAACCTAAAATTATAATTAAACGCAACTGCAAGTAGAGCAATATGAACCTCGTTACTGCTTGCAGCTTTAGGTGAATGCATAACTGTTACAAAAATAATCAAGGAGTAGTAATAAATATAGCAAAATTATTATTAAAATTTTCATTTGTTAAATTAATGAAAATCAATTTATTGCACAAATAATTATAAGAATAACGGGTTTGACCTTGTCGATTGACAATTTCATTGACATCTTCAGTGACAATTGCTGAGCATTTTCTTTCTACAATTTCTATTATTACCAACCATCTTAATTTCTTTAACACTATAGAAGATGTTTCATTAGGCATTACAGCAACAAATGGATATCTTGTAAAAGCACATTTGAAATAATCCTATTGTCCTTTCGCTTTCTACGTATGGGTACAATTTTCCAAACGTCCAGTTGCCAATAGCGTTTCGATCTGCCTAGCAGTAGAGTAGCTTTTCTAACCATCAGCACTAATCGGATAAGGGATTTTATTTATTAGGCATTGGTGGCATCGATCGCGCTCGCTTTACTTTGCTTTTGTTGTTTTGGGCATTTCTATGTTTGTGCGGATGAAGAAACGCTTCCTACTCCGCACATTGCAGTATTGCAGATCGTTGTTAATCCTTATCTGCGGGTATTGGGCCGTTAATTATTAGTTTGCTGATGCATTCGAGCGGACAGGCGGTGAGACGGCCGGATATATCTTCTCGTTCTCACAGTCATAATGTTTAAAGCAAAATGTAGCAAATAAGAATATTTTCTATACCTATATTTATTTCAATTAAAATAATTTTACAATATTTAACAATATTTAACAATATTTAACAATATTTAACAATATTTAACAATATTTAACAATATTTAAAAATATTTGACAATATTTACCAATATTTAACAATATTTAACAATATTTAACAATATTTAACAATATTTAAAAATATTTAACCATATTTAACAATATTTAACAATATTTAACAATATTTAACAATATTTAACAATATTTAACAATATTTAACAATATTTAACAATATTTAACTATATTTAACAATTATTTAACATATTTATAAATTGGCTTATTGAATATATAAAAAAAATAAATAAACAAGTTTATTCATACATCTTTCTAATAATTCATATTTTCTTCTTCCAACATTTAAAAAGTTAAAAAAATAGTTTTGTGCTGTACCACACTTACATTTCATAATTTCATTAACTGTTTTTTAATAATTGAGCTGTCAAAAACGGTTGCATAAATTATTCATTTTATTGCCATTTCTATTTGTTTTACCAATTTATTTTATTTTTATTTATTAACTAGTTGTTGCATTATTTGGGTTTCCTGATGCTTTTTTATGCAGACAGAGGTGGATTTAGGCATGGTCTTTATGGGCTGCAGCCCAGGGCTCCGTTCAATCAAAGCGCACCTTCTCTCGAGGCCTCCGTGAACTTATACAGTCTGTATATCCATCAAATATCCAGACTTTGGTTAATTGGGTTGGCACCCAACAATGTTCGCCCAGAGCTGCTAAACTTAGCGGTCCACCCCTGTATGCAGACATATTGTAGATGTAGCTGTAAAGTAATTGACAAAAACGCCTCTGCCTCTCTCAGTGGAACGCAAAAATAATCCTAGGTATCTATATATTAATAAGAATAGAAAATACTTATGCCTAAAAAGATACTCTTTCACATAAAGTCATAAAGAGATAAATTATGCTCCTCGAAACTTTCTAGTTATATACAGAGCGTTTATTTGATCATCGAACATAGCATGCTGCGTATACAATGTTCGGAGTCAAACTCTTAGCAATGGCTATGTCGGATCACGTCGTTATGTCAGTTGTCAATTTTGTTCCTTTTCATATTTGAATTGATTGTTCACAAATCTTTTTCAATAGGTCTTTCAAATAACTCACACAACTCGAATCTGGATTCAACACGGTTTCCAATAATCATCAAAATAGCTCTCACAATGATGTACTGACTTGTCATCATGGTGTGTCATCATCCGTCCCACATCCCCACTCTCTCCCTGTCCGTCGGTGTGTCTTTAGCAATACAAATCCCCACTGCCATGAGTTTGACTCGTTTATTTTAGCTGCGAACATTGCGTACGCTACATGCTATGTTCGACGGTACAATAATGGCACAGTATATTATCAATATTTTTTAATGTTTTACTTATTTTGTGTCCCAGTATACTTTATTTTTATTTTTTTATTAAACTACCTGAATAGTTTGCTTTATTATACATTTCAATTCTTTTACAGATAAATTAAAAAAAAGTAAGAAAATGAATTGGAAATGGGAGCACGAGCAATAGAGTAAAAAAGAATATTCGATTGCTGTTTTTTTTTTCTCTATGTCAGACTTTTTGGGGTAGTTTTATTTACGATCTGCACTGATGTATAATTTAAAGTAGTTTTCTGTCAGTTGTTCTTATGTTTTCCACATTAAATTCATGTTTTTCACGAATTTCATCCAAAAAACGATATAAATCAAAACATACCATGATTTCACATTCAAGAAACCAGCGAAAGTAATGAAAATAAAGAAAAAAAGAAGCTATTTTCAAAAACAAACAGTAATATATTGTTTTGTAAGTATATGGCACTTTTAGCAAACAAAAACTAATTATTTAAAATAAATCAATTGTGGCTTGCAATATAATGACATCCTCAAAACAATCTGGATCCTATGCTGCGTCAATTTCAAGTTTTGTTTTCGTTGTATTATTATAAAGCAGTGGTTCCAAAACTGTGAGACGCGGCGCAGTCGGACCGTAACCGTAACATTTTAACTTTGGGCGCCGTGCAAAAATCTTGATAATTTAAGTGGGCCGTAAACCGGAAAAGTTTGTGAACCACTGGTATAACAATCCGGTTGTTTATTGTTTATATTCTTGACGGGTTGTTGTCTGCCAGAACTGTGCTAGAATACAATACATTACTTACAATCAGTCGAATGCGAATCCAGCCTGCATTAAGAGCATTAAAGGACCCACTCCTTTTCGCCCATCTTTTCCTAGACACCTAAACTAAACTGTTTTAGGTTAGTTAGTCTTCGTTGCCCTCTCTCTTGCCCATCCTTATTTAAATCCGATTGTGTATTATGAGTTAGTTTCCCAAGCGCCACTGTAAATCGATAAAACCGACGCCGCTTACGTAAGCCAAAAAGCACGCATACATGCATGCAGTATAAATACATTTACAGTCTTGACGTTGCAAGGACGAGCTGGCGGCAGGCAGCGAGCAGGCCCCCTTTCGTCGGCCAGTTGACGTTCTGTTTGCCGCCCCTTGTTGCTTCGTTGCGACGCGGCGCCGATGCCGAACCAACACGATATTAAACGATAGTGCAGGTGGTGCTCTGATTGACGTTTCTTCATGCGGCGTTATATTATGTTGCCGACGATTTTCTACATTTTCATTGCGATAATATTGTTAACATAAATCGGAAATACACATACTCGGTTCAAAACAGTGCCACATAAAAGTAACAACAAGAAGTGCAGAGTGTCAATTGATAAATTCCTGTTGGTGGCAATATCGGAGGTGTTTGAAGTTCGGAGTGAATTTTCTCTGTTTTCATTTTCTCCCTGCTAAAACAGCTCAAAAATTAGCAGTAATAGTTTGTGTGATGAACCTTGCAATTGTTTTATAACAGGGCCGCGGTTACCTGATTCGATTTTTAATCGAAATTTTGAATAAATGATGATTTGTGGTTAAGAGGTTGACCTTAAAATACATCCGCAATATGGCAGCCCGCACACATTGACACCTATTCGGGACGAATGTAGGTCACTTACCCCTGCAGCAACCTACTTTCTAGAAAAGATCTATTCAATTGCATCATGCAATTGAAGAACATTTATTGAAAGTGGACTAATCATAATCAAAACACACAAATGTGAAATGGATAATTCAAGTTCCTTCACTGATTTATTATAGTAATCAATAGAAAGTGCAATCGCGATAATTGGTAAGTTTGTTAAATTTAAATAAGTACAAAAGTAACATCTATCGTCAATCGGTGTGTAGTTTTAAAGAAATCCGATTCCACAGACATCTGACTAAAGTGCATCAGTGAACGATAAGAAGTTAGACTTTATTTCGACCTGAAAGGAAAAACACCAGAAGAAAAAACAGTGTTTTGACGTCATCACGTGGATTCATCATGCTGTAAGGAACGTAAGGACGACGGCGATTACCAGCCCAAGATGTTGTAGAAGGGGCCATGTCATCAAGGCTGCCCTTAGCCGCCCAGGATACGCAGGGGGGCTACTCCCCTAACCTCAATAATACTACTAAGGTATTCAATTTTTTTGTTTAAATATTGAAATTATAAAAATTGTAACACGGAGCAGATGTTAATTGGTATAAAACCTTTCACCTAATAGTTGCTAATAAGAATTTGCTATAAATGTTGGTTGACTTGAGGAAATATTAATAGCAATGAAAAATAAATATTCACTGAATATCCGGTTCGAAGGACCATGGAACGAACACCGCTTATAAGTATTTATATTTATGTCTTTTTGGCAACTCATTTTTATTAGTCAAGACAGAATAACGTCATCGGTATTCAATTTTTTTGTTTAAGATTGAAATTATAATAAATAGTGGCACGTACCAGTTGTTAATTTATATACTACATGTCACCTAATAGTTGCTAATAAGAATCTGCTATAAATGTTGATTTGATTTTATAGAAAGAATATTAATAGCAGTGAAAAATGTAATATTCACTAAATATCCGGTTCAAAGTACCATGAAACGAATACCGATCAATATTGATAGCAAAGTATTTTCAAGTTGCAATTAACTGAATGTTAAAATATGTTTAAAAAAATTGTCTGAGTCACAGATAAATGCATAAATAAATTCATTGAAGAAGGAAATAAAGGAGGAAGTTGAATTTAGAAGATGTTTCGTGGCTTCCTAGATTTCACATAGCTGCGTGCAGTAGGTAGTCAGTCGAATTACTTCAATAGGTCAGTCACGTTCGCGGACACATATCGGCATAGCCATGATATGACGTTTATACGTGCATTCGATATCAACCTAAATGCTACGATATGTAAAAGCAATAGGCTAACCGAAAAGAAATGAATCGAAAAGTGAGCATGTAGAATGGAAAAAAGTTCGATATTAAAAAATCTTCAAGGAGTCTACAATTTATGAGTCTTGCATCCATTCAAAATGACAAAGAAACGCTTTACGAATACGTAATTCATCTAAATTGTTTTTAATATTGCTACTTTTATATTTATTATTTGATACCGTATATAGCAAACTTTTAGCAATATGGGAAAAGATTAAATTCGGAAATAACTTTAGCTCAAGCGGTTTGAATTTCAACTTTTACATTTATTATAAAAAATAATTGTTGGCTTAGAATTGTGCTACATCTAAATGTGTAAGTATATAAAGTAACATTACTAGATACTTACATCACACAAACTTCCAATAATCTTCTAGACTCGCTTATCTCACCCATCCATATAATTATGTACTATAATTTTGATCGGAAAGCAGAAATTGTACAGAATTATGAAATAGAATGAAATAATTATTTCAAGAATTGCATATCGGAAGGCTTAATTTCACAGTGACAATTTTTCATTCATACTCTTAATTAATGTTTTTAAATTTACAAGAAAAGCTATCTCTCTCACTGGGAATCGAATCCACTCTAGCTAGCATATCTAGTGCAGTTGATAGAACAATGCATTTATTGATTGAAATAACTGACGGTTTCCAAAGTAATTCAAATTGTACATTAAACTTATTATGTTTAGCCTAAATTCACACATTAGGGTTTTGTACATTACTATTTTGAAATATGTCTAGAAATATTAATAGCAATGAAAAACATAATATTCAGTAAATATCCGGTTCGAAGAACCAAGAAACGAATACCGCCTACGTATTTATATTTATTCCTTTTTGGTTTGGTAATGCTACTTCCAATTTCTGACGTCGCCAGTTACTAATTACTATCGAATAAGTGTACTATAAGGAAATTTATCCGCGACGACCACATAAACCAGCGATTACTATGTGTGTATGCAGGCACATATGACAGACATTATCACCACTCGCGAATTATGAGCTTAACACGGGTCAATTATAGGTATTAATACCTCTTGAGGATTTTACTTACGTCAAGCAGAACGCTTGCTTGAATGCAATTATGAAATGTCACAATCTAAAACGTCATCTATTGAACTGAAGGTGCGTT
>JARJEB010019728.1:0-13901 GCA_030264535.1 Liometoxenus newtonarum | reverse complement strand
ATTTTGAAATAACCTAGTATGTATTTGATTTATGATTTGTTTTATAAATATAATTAACTGATTATTTGCTTCCTGCTGGCTGTATTATTTATAATTTATTTCCTACGACTGCACCCCCCAAGAATTAATTCTGGTTACGCCGCTGGAACCGGCACTTACTTTTACTTAGCAGATCTCTATTAGATTTTTGCAAATAAAACGCCGCACAGTTGAGCCAAACTTAGATAAGCTGAGTTACTCAACTAAGTGCCCATTTATTATACCGATTCCGTATTTCTACCGACCTGTACAATTTTATTGATCATGTAACCGAGACCTACACTATTTGTCTCTCTTTTATCTCAAACTCCTGCGCAACTCAATTCTGACCTTCACATATACAGTGTGTTTCTGGAAAAAATCTCCAGAGAAATTACAAACCTACAAAATTTATTTAAGTAATCAAAAACAAGTTCCTTAATAGTTAATAGTTGCTTGGGTCATTTCGTAATATTAGCATACAATTTAGAAAGTTCCCAATAGCTTGTGACTTTTTACAATATTATTTGTTGCAATGCCATGTATTAACTGAACATCACAGCAAACATGCTGGAGAATTTATTAATATGTTGAGCATCGGGTTCCCTTGTTACTTGAATGAGAGTCCAGTTAGTAAATTTGCAATGAATGGTGATACATCGATACACAATCAATGATTGTTTACACAGTGAACTGAACTCATTACAAAGGCAAAGGTTGACATTATTAATCGTCTCTAGAGTGGCGGTTCTCTGTTATCAGCTTAATAAACTTCAATCAGATAAGTTAAGATAGTATTAATAAATTGAAGTAAGTGAGAACAGTGATCCAAACTCCATCAGTTGCCAGCGATGTTGTATCTATTATCAGACTTTTTTCGGCTTGGACCGATCGAATTCTTCAACAATGACATTAAATTACCGTTCATCGAATTCATCGACAACACTTTGGAAATTTTCAAAACAAAAACAAAGAGTGGCATTGACAACACGAAAGATGTACTATTGAAGGGAGTCGTCGTGTCTGTTATTTCAAGTATTGTGATATGGCTTTCAATATTTATGTACATGGCGTTCTACTACACATATGTGCCATCAATTGCTCATGAAAGACCAGTTTTTTTACAATTCAAGTAAGTTTCCTGAATTGAAAATTTGATTATCTAAGTGTTATTAGCATTTTAGAAGTAACATTGCATATGCTGATAAAAGTACAAACAGTCAACATAGTTATCTAACTGCACATGTTGAACTTACGAAACGGCAACAGTTGCTTATGTTGGGTCAACCTTACAGAATTAATTTGCATTTGGAAGTTCCCGAGTCGCCACTGAATAAAGAAATGGGTACGTTGAATTAATTATTTATACTTAAAAGCTATTTGCTATATATGTGATAGCGTTGGTAATAGTTTTTTCGTTTTTCCTACGGCCACAATGAAATGACACACTTTCGCCATAAGTTAGTTAGCTAGAAAGTTTACGATTACTCACAGCCGTTCAAAGTAATGCGGAAAAGTCATAACTAAGATAACATACCAACCAAACAATGTTGAAATGTAACTTTCCCGCACTCCATTTAAATAACATTGATTTTGGTTAAAGTCCACTATGGCTAACAATAGTGGAATGCGAAGCGAACTATGCATTTGACAACGTGGACAAATGACATAACTCAATCTGTCACTTACCTAACAAATTTATTATACTTTTAAACTTATTGTTCATAACATTCATCACATTCGCAGTATCCCTTCCTTGTGCACACATAACTTTCTTACTTCTATCTACATTATGCATGTTGATATTAAAGACGAATCTCTCGAATTAACTCCTTCAAACTTGGTGGAAAACGCTCTCACATCGACTCGAGTTATTTATCAGCAAAATCGCTTGGCATTTATTAAGCAGCGTATAATCCGTAGGTAGATTATGTGGCAAAAACCAATTACGACTTTTTCAAGGTCTCCGTTCGTTTACATGGCGTGGCGTTGGCGAAATTGTGACACATGGATGAGTATGTTTACAAATCTCGTCAAATACGTTTTGTTTATAGGTTATCTCTTGCCGATATGGCCGCTAGAAATATGGTGAAGCCGACGTTGCCAAACCGCACTCAGGTAATGGGTACAATTAATCATTGCCAATGTGGACTATCCATCAATACAAGCCATTATTGCTTCCTACTTTTTAGCATCGAATAAGTCATGCTAATAAGTCACAAATGTCTGTGGCAGTGTCATAAAGTGTTTTGTCAAAATCATTTTATAAACAAACATTTCATTAATGTTTCGATGGAAAAATGTGGCCGAAGGAAAAGCAGTGTACCTATCGCGTTTGGAAAACATTCACTTACACACTCGCACGATGTGAGAAATTGAATACTTTCCAGACTTGTTAGGTAAACTACTATTTTCTTCAAACATATGAAATGTAACTTCTAAACTAAACTAATAGTTTAATGCATGGTCTGAAACAGCCCCAGTACAACTCCAGGACAAATCGAACAATGTTTAACTGTACTGGAGCTGTTTATGTGCAGCTCCTCGGATCAAATCGAAAGCCACAAATGTTAACTCCTGGGAGACAAAATGCACATGAGGAACATACGCAATAGTCAAATAATGTGTGTCTCCCAGACAAATCAGCTGTTCTGGACAACTCTATTAGTAGCTTGTCGAGCTCGAATCAAATCGAAAGCGACTAATGCAGTTTGAATATGAACTGCTGACATCTAGCGAGTTGGTGCCCGAATTATGGATTATGTTAAATGCCGCCAGATGCCTGTCTCACCAATAATGATAACTTTTTAAATTGGTTTATTGTTTTCTTACAGGTATGTTTATGGTATGTGCAGAATTCTATTCAAAAGACAAAAACAAAAATAAACATTTAATTGCACAATCATGTCGATCGTCGATGTTGCATTATCGCAGTCCGATGATAGACGCAATTTATACACTAGTGTTCAGTCCATTATTTATATTTGGAGCCAGTGAAGAGAAACAGAAATTAAACATAGAACTGTTTTCAAGATACGAGGAGGAAGAGGGACCCACCGTGACTGATGTACATATTGAAATACAGTCAAGACAGATTCAAGTATATTCTGCAAACTTTTTAATAGCTGCTGAATTCAGCGGATTGCGATATTTTATGTTTAATTGGCCAGTGCTATCGGCCTCAATAGGTAAATTAGAATGAAAATGCTTATGCAATTGTTTTCTAATCGTCAATTCGTCATTTAAAGGTATAACCAGTAATTTGTTCATAATTGCGGTTATCGGCTTTCTTTGCTGGCATCAAATGGTACATTCCGAAGACTATATAAAGTATCGTGAACGAAAAACGAACCAAAGAAAATTTGAGGATGGTAATGTTGATTGTTTTATTAATATAATAAAGTTTAATTTTAAATTTGTCATTTTCAGATTCATACTCGTCTTCTTCCATTGAAGACGTTTCGATATTAGAAAGATACAGAGAAAAATCAAGCTGCGAAAGCGAAGAGGTGATTGAAGAAGCGATGAAACCTGAAAAGGTTGACTAAACACGTAATATTCAATGTTCCATAACGCATTTTACCAAAGATGACGACATTCAGGTGCAGTAAGCAAATGATTTCAAACCAAAAAGTTGAGTTAAGGGAAGTGGGTTAACTTAAATTGTACATTTTTTTCTTTCGGCTTTCACATAAAAATAAAATACATATTTATTTCTTGCAGTTAAGCTACAAAATTTACCAAACGTGTAGCACAATGAAAAATGTAAGTAGCTAAAAATATAATATTTTTGTAAAATTTAGTTATTTAAAATCATATCGAAAGAATATGATTTCGATGATTTAAAAAAAAAGTAATTTTAAATAATTAAATTTTGAGTTACTGACAAAAATATTATATTTTTAGCTACTGTTATTTTTCATTGTCCTAACGTTTGTAGATTTTGTAGCTTAACTGCAAGAAATAAATGTTTTTTCAGCTGAAACAATTATTTAAAAGCTAACCGAAAGAAATAAGTGTACAATGTAAATTAACGCACTTACGAAAAGTGTTTGTTTAGCAATATTATGCGGTGCAAACTTATCAGTAGTTAACAGTTACCCCCGTACTAAAGATTAATTAATTTAGGATAATTTTAACATATAATAATAAAACTGAAATTGTTGCTGGTTATTCTATTTTGATAGATAGATTATTAATTGTTGCTATTTCTTATTTTGTTTTTAAATATTATATACATATACATGCTACAGGAATTATTTTTTTATTTTTTCCTAAAGCCGTTAATTTTTTCCTAAAATGTTCAATTCCTACAGTAATATTTAATCATTTAATGAAATTACACATACATATCATATTTACAAAGTGATATTTTAAATTAAACGTTCACATGAGTGCATTGCATCTTCCTTGAATGTGCAGAATACTTAAAGTACAAGAAAAATTGCAAACCTGAAACTTTAATATGAATTAAATGCATTACTATGTATTGACACTTAAAAATAACAATTACCAATAGTAGTCCTCGTCCGTGCTGCCATTTATCGGTAAATCTTGTCACGTAAAACTTGAATGATCCAATAAATATAGAAATGAGGAAAACTACACTTCAACGGAAACCAAAAATATATTAAAATCGATGAACATTTGTTATGATTCACTGAAGGAAAGTTTTGCTATAATTTGATAATTTATTTAAAAAAACATCTACTAAATAAATAAATAAATTAAAAGGCATTTAGGTAATTTTTGAATTATCTACAATAGAATAGTTACTTATGTTTAAATACTTAAAGAACTATAAAAGAATTAAAAATATCTAAGATTTTGTAAAAATACGTTGCAACCGGAACCAATTTTTGCGATGTACGAAAACATCGAAAGTTACTTACTACACTTTATTATAACTTTTAATACATTTGTAAAATTGTAGAAGAGGCAACTCTCAACGCTTTTTATCAACTAATAATAATCCCAAATAATTCTAATTTACGCAATCAAATAAATTTTCATTCTGTAGAATTAGCAAATGTGTATAAGAAAAATTATTTGATTGCATCATTCACTAATAACAATTTATTATAATAATAAATAGAAGTATAAATAATAGGTCTATTTACACATTTGGTGCTCGTACTTTTTCTCTGTCCCCTTTTTTCGTTATTTATTATTGTGTCGTTGCTCTCCCCATATAAACTGTATCAATGCCTCTTGATTCCCTTACAAGTTGATCAATATTTCCATGCTTACCATTACTTAAAAGTGTTGTATGTAATCGCGTTGCAAGCCAGCACATGATAAACGCAGACATGAATAACAAACAGCCCAAAATTGTCGCAATTGCTAAGAACGTATTGCAACTATTTTCGATCGCAGCGGCTTTATGGTAGAATTCTCCGGGCATAAGTACCGTATATTCGATGTTCTCTTGAAATTTCGTAAATTGCGTAGTATTATAATGATTGCCGGTCAATGCTTGCGGTGCTTCTACAATTTCAATAACATCCGCCGCCGTTGAACGACGTTTACGTCCGTGTCCGGATGGGTCGAATAAATCTAAGCAAAAGTCTGGTTGGCAATCAGCTGCATCCATGCAGGCTTTAATCTGCGAATGTATCCAGAGCGTCGAGCGTTCTTTCATTGTACTAAGCAAGAATGCTTCGAAATCTAGGAAAACTTCGTTATGTCTTTCCCGATAACGTGCTGGTTGGTGCGGGATGATTGAGGCAAAGTCGCGATTGCGACAACTATAAATAAAGTAGGGCAATGTATAATACTTGTTAGAAATGTAAGTTACAAGTAGAAGTACCCGTCTTTAACCAATGCTACGCTGCCACTCATATGCGGGTCGTCTGGATCCGGGCTTACGGTCACTTCCATTAGTTTCACATATTTCCAAGCGGATTCTGGTGAAATTCGTGCTCGGAGTTGAAGTTTTGTTCCAATCGGTACGGCTTGATCGACAGGTAATTCACCTGTCATACTACTTGTGTTGTGTATACGGGCCGCTGGTGCTTCTTTATAGAGTGCTACTTCGTATTCTAATCTTCCGGGAGTTTCCTCTACAACTCCTGACACTCGTGCACCATGTGGACTAAAAACAGATCGTTTATTAAAATTACAATCACCAAAAACTTGAACATTCAGTGTCTTTTATGCTTAGGTACAGCTCCAGTAATAGATGTTAAATTGTTCAATGGAGAAGATGCGACCGGTTTCGATCATTACTCATCAGTAATGATAGAAACCGGTCGTAGTATAGTATCAGATCACTCCAATTTATGCTTACAGCTCCAGTAATAGATGCTTATTGTTAAATGGAGAAGCTACGATCGGTTTCGATCATTACTGATGAGTAAACTGATCGAAACCGGTCTCAGCATAGTGTCAGAACGCCCCAATTTATGCTTACAGCTCCAGTAATAGATGGTTAAATGGGGAAGCTACGATCATTTACTGATCTTTTAATGCGACAGTCCATTAATTTCTGGACCATTAAACACGAGTCTAATTTAAGATATTAACTTATGTAATGTAATTTATAGTGGCGTTCCTTTACCTGATGATGGTCAGTAGTGATCGAAACCGGTCGTAACTTCTCCATTTAACAATAAACATCTATTAATGGAGCTGTTAGCATAACTTGGGGTAATTGAGTGAAATTAATAGTTTTTGCAGGTCGTATTTTTGAATGTCGTGATACGGTAAATAAATACGTCTTCTTAAAGTGAACTTACGTACAATTAAGTTATTGCATGCGACGTTAAATGCAGTACGATATTTATTGCTAAAAATTGAAGTTGGAGATGAGGGAAACCTACGTTTGACAAAACAACTCAAATGACGTGAACTAATAACGTGGCACGACAACAGCTGAGAAATGAAGTAACACGTCTTTCAGCTTTACGTCTTTTTGTTACGAGAGCGTGCGCAGAGCGTCTGACCTTGGATTGTCGTGTTACGACAATCGAAAACACGTCTTGCAAAAACTCTATTATTTATAATTTACAAATTTATTTCTACGTTTACTTGCTTTGAATTGTACCAATTTTGGTACCAAAAAGTCAATAGACCAGTGTAATAAACCGCGCTTCATTATTTTGTAGGTGTACAGCAAGTTTGGGATTTCCATTGCAAAAATTTCAGGTCGTGTTAATGGTCTCCTGATGTAAATTAAAAACCACACTATAATTTGAAAATTTTTAACTCATTCTGATTCTTTTTCAAACAATGGGACTCATGTTACAGTTAAAAACTATTAAGAGTACTTTTTTTATTGCCAAGTTTGCTACAGAAGGTCCATTAATAGGACCCAAAGTTTTTATTTTGTATAGATGCCTATTGCAGATAATTACAAACGCACTGTATATGCATCGTGTAATTTATTTATTTATAACTTACAAACTTCCAGCAAATCCCGCTGCTTTATTTTCAATAACTGTGGGTTCAGGAGGTTTACACATGATTATAAGTTCTTGATCGGATTGCATTACGACGCCGGGAAATTGCGGGAACCAGACACGCACATGAACAAAGCCCTAGAATCATATTGAATTAATTACAGTCATTCGAAAGAAGTAGAACGTCAAAGCCGTTAAAATTTAAACACCGCATAAAATGCATTAAAATAAATAAATAAATAATATGGAAAACATACAACTTACATTACGCTTTAATACTCCACAGTGAGTGAAATCTGTAATTCTCAGACTATATCTTAGGCCGTGTGGATCCTGTGTGTCGGGTCTGATTTGGCATGTGGGATCCGCTTCCGGATCAACTGATCGATCGTCCGCAAATAATGGGCTGCCTTTGAAACCATCCGGTTTCTTAAGTTTTGCAACAATTGATTCGCGACTGACAATGTTGTTGCCGGTTGCAAATGTACATTGAATTTCACTCACTGCAAATTCAGAGAAATGTTAAAATATATAATATAAATTCAGTTATTTATTGCTTTCAAGTCACAGAAATTTTGTTTCGGGACGATGACACATTCCTAAGATTTCGGTATGGGTAAATCGCTTTTTATATTTCGTTTCTTTCTTGGGAAATACAGTTAGGGCAATTTTATTTACTGGAACGGACGGACGCAGTTCTAAGTTTTAACATAAATATATATACATCAAGCAGCTTCAAGAGTTAGACATTCGTATCGTTAAAAATACAAAACAGAACAAACGAAATGGTAGAGAACAAATACATAAAATCAAGCATCCTAAAAAATCTTCACAATCTATGAATCGATTTGTCACGGGAATTATTGGTATTGCGCTCTAAAATAGTCAAAGGCGAATTAAAATTTCTTGTTTTAATTTAATACTTATTTTACCGAATAAAACTGGAGAAAACCCCGTTTTAAATCCAAGTCGAATTACTAAAATAAGACTGACATTTGTTAGTACAATTAAAAATGTAATATTACTGCATTTTCCATTCAGTTTTTGTTTGTGCAACAAAGCGTAATAGTAATTTAGTAATGTTATTCGTTCGGCATATGATTTGTGATGTATTAGTATGATTGTAGTGATTTGGATTCGTAGTGAATTCGAAATTATCAGAAGGCAAATCGGGATTGACGCGTCAGTTGTGCCCTATGGAGCGTTTCGCCTGGTACTCTTCCGAGCCGCTGATGCTCCGAAGCCGAACCAGCAAGTTATTGTGCCATGCCAGCCATTGGGTGCCGTTACATTGTTGCTACTTCTTGCTTGCTTTTATTTATTATTTATTTCCTATCATTGCGAGCATGACTTGAATTTTATGCGCGATAGTTTCTTATAGTCTTGAATAAAGTGCATCCTGGCATGATACATAAATGATAAATTTTCAATTTATTTATTATGTTGCATTGATGATCAACTCATCGCTCAAAAATTCAACTTTGTTTTGGTTATTTACTTATGAAAATTTTCTGCAGAAATAATAAGTGTAAATATAAAATGGAGTAGGTATCTACTTGTATTATATGATAATTTACTAATTTACGTTTGGATTTTAGTCAATATGTTCGGATTTATGATAAATTAATTTCAATAATCCTGCAACGTTGGTCTTGCTTATATCTAAATTTTAATTCCAATAGAAACATTTAACCTATTGATTAACTACGAAAATTATAGGTATATCAATTTCTGGAGAGCATATAATATTCGAATTTTTACCATGAAATCTGAAACCCAAATTGGTGACATTTTTCAATAATTACAACTACAACTTCAAGTTACCATAGTTGATGCTGATTGTTACCAATAATGCAATAATATTAATTAGACGGTCCTCTGGTTCCGGATCCTTTGACAAGATTTAACTTCATGTACTTATTATATGCTATCTTTGGTTTCAAAGTTTACTATAATTGTTCAGCGTTGCTTGCAGCCATCTCGCAGCATAGAATCGTCATGTTTTCTGTATTATTTCAATTAATTACGGTAATAATTGACCGATTAAAATTCTGAAAATTACACAGGGCACTAATAAGATAACAAGGAATTTATTTTTGACTGAATTTTGTCCAAATTATCACTGCAAGTACAATTTTCAAATTGAAAATTTTATTTAGAATTAACAATTTCCAATTTGCAAAGCGTCAGACGTTCGGCAATATTGTGGTGAATGTAATCCAAAAAGAGTTTTTCAAAAATTCGCAATCTTCTAAAAATAAAATATGTTCAACATATTTTATATGGGAGTTTATGGAGCGAAATGAGTTCATACTGATATTAAATAGTTGGTGCGCATTTCTAGAAAAAGGGAGGAGTCAGGTCATGAATCAACAATTATGGAGGTAATTGCAAAAGAGTTTTTTTTCAGTTTCATGCAGTTATTCGGCTAATTTTTTCAAAAAACGAATTAAATTGATAAACGAATAAAGAGAGACCCCTGTCCATTTTTGTTTGTTGACTACATTAATAACGAGAATAAATCAATACAGTGTAATCATTTTGGCATCTTTTATATGTATGAGGATATAAATTATACATAAAATATAAGTTATACCAAATCTAATGAAAGTTTATTCGTAATTGTCGACTCAATCCTTGGTTACTTACTGAAGTCCCTAAATTGCCGAAAATTACTAAAAATGAGTGAATAACATTGACAAACGAAACATAAACAAAGCAGTAAAACAAATGTAACCTAATTGTTGTTATGGTCAAGTGTTGATTCCGAACCATAGATCTAATACTATTAAAACTGCTGGATGGACAGTAGAGAGAGAAATTGCGTACCTAGTCATTTAGTTAGAGAGGGGTATAGGGCGATCACGTGATTGGGGTCTACTTCATAATTTACTATTTCAAACAAGCTTTTTTTCGTTGATAATGTAATATTGATTGACAATTTAATTGTCTATGCAGTGAAAGCGCAATGACAGTGACAATTTAATGGTCCATGCAGTCGTCAAAGCGCAATGACAGTGCCCCCTTCTATAGCGCGCTCTCTAAATGTGAAAAGGACATGACTAGGTACGAATCTTTACAAACAAGGTATAGGGAAGGGAGCATCCAGTAGTTTTAATAGTATTAGATCTATATTCCGAACCGACTTTAAAAATATATTCAACGTTATCAGGTTCAAGAAAGGTTGAATAACTAACTACACATTACTAATTTCACGGCGATCATGATTTGTCGTTTCTTTGCCTGCCAAATGAGATACATACAAGCAATTCTTCTAAACCGAAACAAAAATTCTGCACAAAGCAAAGCAAAGCAAAGTAGTAAAACCCGGAGCGACTTTGATTACGGCCTGCTGTTCGAGATCGCCGACTAAAGAGAGCGAATCTCTTGTTTTCCGTTACCAAGTAAGCTAGGTTTGAATTTTCGGTCTCTCGTAAACATCTTGGGTCTTCTCTTTGAAACATCTCTGATTCGTCCCTTGATATATACATTATATATACATATATACATTAATGTACAGGGTGATAGGATTTATATGGTCAGAATGGTCGCATTTTGGAATATTACACTATAGACATTTGTTTACTGTACCTTCATAGTCCTGTGCAGAAGTTAAAATCTGAAACATAAAAAGTGGTTTTAATAACTAACTCGAAATAATTTATAGAGAATGTAGATGATTTATGCATTTTTAATGAAAAAATAATTAAAAAATAAAATAATTAACTTATAAAAGTTTAATAAAGGCAGTTTAATAAATACCGGGTAAGTACGAGTATGTTGGTCACTCGGTTACTGAAACGATAGTTTATTTTCCGAGTCATGTGGTTTTCCATTTCCTCTCTAAATATGCACATAAAATTTCAAACAGTGAAGTTGTTGTTTTATTACATAATTTTGTTTTTTTCTTTTCATTTTATGGTATCTTCTTTATTGCTCCTTATATAATTATTAAACAACATAATATCTAATAAGTATTTGCGATTATGCAAATCCTTGAAATGATTTACATATGCAAATCTGCATCCTGCTCATAGTAAACGCAGAACGCTATATTATACAGAAAAATAGTAATGGGCTCAAAGAAAATGTAAGCCACACACACGTCCCAAGGTACAAGATGTTCATTCGAACCACATTCGCATTCAAGCAGCAAATAATAGATACCTTCACTCCCGGAGGAAACGTGTTCGCGATAGCCCAGGTTAGTCGTGGCTGCGACAGTAACTTTAGCAAGTTTAACAAGTAGATATATCAAGTGTAATCTACGAGTGTGTATGTGCCTCAAATGCATATTTAATTGCTTCCTGACATTCACCTAGTGACTAACAATAAATCTTATTTGACCCACCGAGTAAAAGAGGCTAATTTTAAAAATATGTGACTAATATTTAATGCTTTTAAGTTCAAGCACAAGCAAATGGGGAAAAATGAAAAATATGAAAATCCTCTACGTAAATGAAATAAGTTCGACAACTAACATTTAGATTTATAAGAAGATTTTTAAGCCGCACAAGGTATCAACGATAAAACGGTGACTTGTCTTGATTAACTGTTCTTTAAATATTTTTTCTACACCTATTTAGCTATATGGTCATTATTAGCATTTTTTGAGTGATTAATGGTACCTATAACTCACTACCGTGAGTTATGGATTGTCATAACTCACTATCATGAGTTATGGATTTTCAGAAATCACTGCAATTAAATAACATTGATCGCGTATTAAAGTTCAACATGATTTAGCGAATTTGAAGTGACCCATCCAACTTATCTATATGATGTAAGATCTCGAAGTAACCCCAGAAAATCTTTCAATTTCATATTGATAACATTGATCGCGTATTTTCGATGCGCCACTCGCCTACGGCTCGTGGGCTCAAACATCATCTTCATATAATCATCTCATATAATAATATACTATTACTTGCTTATTATTTTTTTTATATCGTACACTGCTAAAGAAATTATTTATTTATTAAAATAGGATTGATCTGCTATTCTAATAAATATAAATTCAAATTTTATAAATGGAATATTCAGCACATGAGAAGAGATTTCAGAGAAATTATTAAAGGTAAGAAAAAATCGGTGCGTTAAATTCGCACCGCATGAATTTTCGTCCACGTACAATACGATTTCGAAGAACTCGTTGATCGCAGAAGTAATTTTGTTCGGAAAGTGGAAATGAGATTTATTACGTTTTAATATCACTAAATTTGCGCTTTCCGATCATAATTTCTTTTACTATCGACCAGTTCTGCGAAATCGTAGTGGATATGGTAGAAAATTGCGTCGTGCGAATTTAACGCACCGGTTAGAATGGAATATATGCGCGTTTCTTGGGAGGCGCCTTAACATTCTAGACACATTGACAAAGGTAACTTTGTATCAAGCATTTGAAGGTTAAAATACATTTAAAAAACTTGTGCGGTGTGAACCCCTACATATTTATTTAATTTCTATGAAATTTACGGACAATTCGAATATAACTCTATAACCTTCCTATGACGTTTTATATTGTCAATTCTGAGTGACTGCGTGTTGGAGCGTCGCCCTAGCAACATGCTCATATTCCATTCCTAGGCCTAGGCATTCTCGGATACAGCAAAGAGGTACAATCTCGTCATTTCCCACCAAAAAACCAAATACATGGTAGCCACCCGA
Organism: Liometoxenus newtonarum; assembly: GCA_030264535.1. Taxonomy (NCBI): domain Eukaryota; kingdom Metazoa; phylum Arthropoda; class Insecta; order Coleoptera; family Staphylinidae; genus Liometoxenus; species Liometoxenus newtonarum. The sequence goes on along the minus strand of JARJEB010019728.1, from coordinate 816 downwards.
TCACCAATTAGATGAAAGCTAGAACTAAACAACAAGGGTAAACAAGCGATGAGTTTTACCCCCAGTTTTACCTACCTTGGAATAGAAATATCAAGCGACAAAAACCTTAAGTTGGAAATTGGAGCAGCCACCAACAAGACTCAATAAATATCTGGAGAAGAAAATAAAACCCGAATATATAAGACACCAATAAGGTCAATTTTCACATATGCGGCTGAAACAACGACGAAATTCGGACCCTATGGGCGATAAAAGAAGTTAGGCTAAATGATCAGGTCAGGAGCTCCACGATCAAAGCGGACCTACAAATACCCAACAAAAGGAGACCTCTTGGAAAACCACTAAAAAGATGGGCAGACTACTGGACATCCAAAATAAAAGGGGACAAGGGATTGAGGAGAAACATTAAGAAACAGGTGCATGTAGTACCTAGACAGATGATAAAGAAGAAGAATAAGGCTGCCAATTGTTTTGGGGTTGTTGAAATGGTAGGACATATCTATCAAACCATTAGCCAAGAAGAAATGGATTTGGCAAATCTTGTAGGAATTTGAAAACTCTTTCTAAGATTGTATGTATAGATAGTTTTATGCTAAAATCAATATTTAGTGAGTTACACCTTTTTACCTTCAATTTAAGCTGTCTTCTTTATTGGCCGATTTTGTTCATTTTTACTCCTGGTTCACATTAGGTTAGAAGGTCAGATGCCCACGTTACTTGGTTTGCCCGCACACACACACACACACACACACACACACACACACACACACACACACACACACACACACACACACACACACACACACACAGTATACG
>JARJEB010019726.1:0-14644 GCA_030264535.1 Liometoxenus newtonarum | reverse complement strand
TGTGTGTGTGTGTGTGTGTGTGTGTGTGTGTGTGTGTGTGTGTGTGTGTGTGTGTGTGTGTGTGTGTGTGTGTGTGTGTGTGTGTGTGTGTGTGTGTGTGTGTGTGTGTGTGTGTGTTGTTTTGTTTTGTTTTGAATTTTACTAATAAACTAATATTTTAGATTCAATGGAAGATATGGTAGAAATGCCCGAAGTCATTGATTATATGGAAAATTCGAATTCAAATGAAAATGATAACAACACAATGGACAGCATTCAAGAAGTTGTTGAAATTCCACCAGTTCTTGAACAATTGCTTGCTTTCAAAGATCAGAGAGAAGAAGAAGAAATAGAAGTATATGTTCCATTCGCGACAGACGACGATGACGTCAACTCGCCGGAGGAGAGTATACGGTTTCAACAATCAGATGAAGAAAATGATGGAACACTGCAAGAACACAATTTGAATCAAGACGATGAAATCGAAAAAGAAAACAATAAAAATCGGGATAAATTGTCGAAGAACAAAAAGAAAAAAAAGAGGAAGAAGAACAAGAAATTGCAACAAGATCAGAAAGAAAGGGAAAATGATGATGAAAGTAATAAAGAGAAAGACGAAACAAGGAAGGATGCTGAAGTTGAGTATATTCAAGAAGCACTTGGTTTACATGAACTTGCACCGCAATACCGACAATTCTTTCACATCTTCGAAGCATTCAAGATTGCGGATAGGAAACCCGATATTCCACCACCGATGTTGGCAATCCCGACGGCTTTGTCAACCAAAACTCCGGTGCCTACGCTTGGGGATCAGTTTCAAGAGGAAGTTGAAGATGGAGACGATAAGAAGGGTGATGATAAATCGAAAATGTCCAAACGCAAGATGAAGAAGTTAACGCGACTCAGCGTAGCTGAACTGAAACAGTTAGTTAACCGACCGGACGTTGTCGAAATGCATGATGTAACTGCCCGGGACCCTAAACTGTTAGTTCAGTTAAAAGCTCATAGGAACACGGTCCAGGTGCCGAGACATTGGTGTTTCAAACGTAAATACTTGCAAGGTAAACGGGGCATTGAGAAGCCACCGTTCAACTTGCCGGATTTTATCAAACGCACTGGAATTATGGAAATGAGAGCGTCCCTTCAAGATAAGGACGAGTCCAAAACATTGAAAGCTAAGATGCGTGAAAGGGCGCGTCCTAAAATGGGAAAAATTGATATTGATTATCAAAAGTTACATGATGCGTTCTTCAAGTAAGTTTTTTTGTTTGTGCGTTTGTTTTAAAAGTTATTGGGTGAATTGTTTGTTTTAGATGGCAAACCAAACCAAAAATGACGATCCACGGTGATTTGTACTACGAAGGCAAAGAATTTGAGACACGTCTCAAAGAAAAGAAGCCCGGAGACTTGTCGGAAGAACTGCGAACAGCTCTTGGTATGCCTGTGGGTCCCAATGCCAACAAGGTACCGCCTCCATGGTTAATTGCAATGCAACGATACGGTCCACCACCGAGTTATCCAAATTTAAAAATTCCTGGTTTGAATGCTCCCATTCCGGAAGGTTGTTCCTTCGGATATCACGCAGGCGGTTGGGGTAAACCACCAGTCGATGAAAACGGCAAGCCATTGTACGGTGACGTCTTCGGCACGATTATACAAAACCTTGATGATATTGGTGACGATATAGCTGTGGAACGAACTCTTTGGGGTGAACTCGAATCGGAATCGGAGGAGGAAAGCGAAGAGGAAGAGGAGCCGGAAGAAGAAGGTAAAGAGCCGGATGAAAGTGGTTTGGTGACACCTGCTGAAGGCTTGGTAACCCCAAGCGGGCTTAGCTCAATACCCGCCGGAATGGAGACACCGGAAACGATTGAATTGCGTAAGAAGAAGATCGAAGCCGAAATGGAAGGCAGCGAGACGCCAGTGTTGTATCACGTTCTGCCCGAAAAACGTACGGATCGTATTGGTGGTTCGATGATGGCAAGTAGTCATGTATACGATATGACTGGGGTTGGCGCGCCGCCACCTGCAGTTATTTCGGCGCGCAGAGGTGGTGGCACCGCAGCGCCGGAACGCGAAGGTACCGTTGAATTGGCACTCGATCCATCCGAATTGGACATGGATAGCGATGCGATGGCTGTACGATATGAGCAGCAAATACGAGAAAATCAATCGCAACTTCAGAAGGAGGACTTGAGCGACATGTTGGCTGAACATGTTGCGAAACAGAAAAGTAAACGGAAGCGACAGCAAAATGCTGATACGAAGCAGACTAAGAAATACAAGGAATTCAAATTTTAATTCATCGTTCCAAAATTGGCATATTGTGAATATAATTTGCCAATTTGCATTACATTAAGTTCAAATAATTTTTTTGTCATAGAAAATAGTCGTCAAGTGAATTTAAGTCAAAATATAACAAAATGTAACCGTAGTTTTTACAAAACATTGTTTGGTTTCCAGCAAACCGCTGCTCTATATTTCTCTCTAAAGTAGTTCCACGTTTCACCGATAGACGGTGAATTGTAAGCAGCTTGTCAATGCACACGGCAACACCGCATTTTTCACGGCTATTTATAACCACGTTGTCATGGTTACCTAGAGATTATTTGACAACTACTTAAAATTAAATTAATTCTGATTCTTAATATTTATTAAAAACTACCTAAATTTGTATCGATTAAGAAGAAGAAAAAAAAATACTCAATTTAAATTAAATCAGCAACATTCATAGGCATTTCGTCGATTTGTGTCGAATAATATTGTTCAATATCCCGCAAAATTCGGATATCATCCGACTTGACGAAATTAATTGCGACACCTTTGCGTCCGAAACGGCCAGACCGACCAATGCGATGTATGTACAACTCACGGTTATTTGGCAAATCGTAATTGATAACTAAACTAACTTGTTGTACATCGATACCTCGCGCCCATACATCAGTAGTAATCAAGACGCGGCTTTGTCCCGACCTGAACTCCTTCATAATAACATCGCGTTCCTTCTGCGGCATATCCCCATGCATCGAACTTACAGTAAAGTTCGCTTCGCGCATCTTTTCCGTTAACCAATCTACCTTACGCTTGGTATTGCAAAATATTACAGCTTGTGTAATTGTCAGGGTATCGTACAAATCGCAGAGTGTGTCAAACTTCCATTCCTCCCGCTCCACAGCGACAAAGAACTGTTTGATGCCTTCCAACGTCAATTCATCACGTTTGACTAAAATACGAATCGGATCCGTCATGAATTTCGATGTTATTTCCAAAATTTCATGCGGTAATGTCGCAGAAATCAAGACGACTTGCGTTGAAGGTGGCAGAAATCTGTACACATCGTAAATTTGTTCCTTAAAACCTTTGTTCAGCATTTCGTCGGCTTCATCAAGAACAAGCATCTTCACGGATCGGGTGCGTAGGGCTCGTCGACGAATCATATCGTAAACACGACCAGGTGTTCCACTAACAACATGTTGTCCGTAATCAAGCTTCCTAATATCTTCGCCCAAATTCGTACCACCGATGCATGCATGACATTGTACATTCATGAAATCACCCAAGGCAAGAATTACCTTTTGAATTTGTACTGCCAATTCTCTGGTTGGCGACAAGCAGAGAACTTGTGTATCGCGCATTGTCAAATCAATTGATTGCAAGATCGAAATTGAGAATGTTGCAGTTTTGCCTGTGCCCGATTGTGCTTGAGCAATCACATCTCTTCCTTTCGTAATCGGCCGGATGGCTCTCTGCTGGATTGCCGACGGACGTTCGAAACCTACAAACGAAAAATATATACAAATTACGGGTTATGACCTCAAAACTCAACAATGCAGTTATTTCGGAAATTCATAAACACGTACCATATGCAAATATTCCTCGCATGAGCTCCTCTCGTAGATTCATATTCTTAAATTTATCCACGACTTCCACATCTTCGCTGGTTTCGAATTCAACGTTTGAAAGATCTTCGAATATGTTGGCTGCACCGCTTTTACTTGAATCAGCCATTCTGCGTAATCTTGTGTGAATACGTTCAGTTGTGATATTTTGAATGAGAAATTGTTTACTTGACTTGAGAAAGAGGGTTGCTTTAATATATATTTTCACTTTTCTAATTGATTTAAAGTGCTTTTTGAGTTGAGCGTGCCTTTCAGCTTGCTTGACGTGACGTTCGAAAATAATGGCCGCTCGAAGAAATGTCATAAGGATGTCAAAGTCAAGTCACTGATTAGGTGTATTTCTTTGTAAGTAATTTTTCTGAAGAGTTAAAGTGAAAGCAAAAAAATGATTCGTGAAACTGATGGTGCACGTGACCGTTTTCAGAACTTTAAGTACTTACTTTTCAAGTCAAACATATTAATTTGTCCTTCAATATTCAGAACTTCTCATTTGGATCGGAAAAATCCATATTTTTCTTGCACAAAAACGAGAATCAGAACTGGTTATCTCAAATTTTACACGTGACATCTGACGGTAAAACTTGACGCATGCTATTCCGAGGTAAAGTAACAACTGCGCATGCTTTCACCTTTTCTACCCGTCTCTGCCGAGGGATAGAAAAGTTGAACTTTTTAGAGTGAAATGGTACAAACAAACAGCTTTAACTTTAACGCGTGCAAAAAGTTAAGCACAAAGAAATACAGCTATTGTAATAGGTTTGGTCCATCTGCCGTCATATTTAATGAAAATGCAAGATTTTTCGGCACAAATATAAAGTATAAACTATCGAATATTGAATATTAGCCATTAATTAGCTAATGATTACAAAATAAATGGATATTTATTAAAATAACTCAGTATTTTTGGTTAATTAAAAGTACAAAGTGACAGTTTGATGCAGCATTGCCAAGCCAAAACAAACTTTGTTTATTTTGTTTGTTCATGGTCTTCATCCGCTTAAGAAAGAATATTCCAAGTAATATTTAAATTTGAATGAGTTAAGAAATCAATTGTATACATGTAACTGATAATTTTTGATTTTTAAAATTTTAAACTAGTTGAAGCAACAACGCAACAACGGCAACGTGTGTTTTGATCGAGTGAGCCTCTCTCTGAGCCATCGTGTCTACATCATCAAAAATTTCTTGCACTAGGGGCCCGTCTGTCCGTGCCGATACTGCCGATACTCCGATAGCAATTTGTGTGGCTCAGATTGAAAGCAGTTGCTGTACCTCTACGAAACGAAGCGCAAACATTATCGAACATGAGGGAAATATGCAGTATGTCGATTTAAACGGAGGAACGGAGCTTATATCGGGCGTGGGTCGTTGAATGTTGTGTGTTGGTTGTACGCGGCGCGGCGACGACGACGGCGGCGTAATCGAATCTAAACATCAGCAGCAGGTGGAGTGAGAGAGTAAGAAAGATCGGCCCTGTGTGTCTGTGTGCGTGCGTGCGTGTATAGGTGCATCTGGCTCTCCTCTGCGAATGGGTTGTTCTAGTGAGTAGTGAGTAGTGCTGCTTGAGAGAATCTCGATTGTATGTACGAGGAGTAAACGACGTTCGGTATTTTTTTTACTGGTACAGTCTTCTTGTGTTGTGTGTCCGTCGTGTCGTGCCTGCCTCTGATTCTCTGTGGTGTGGTGTGCGGGGCTGCGGCGGCCAAGTGCAAGTCCAAGTGTATGCCCAAAGCCAACCAAACCCATCTTAAGCCACCGACGAGACGATATGTTAGCATTTAACTGCCGTTCTAGTCATCGTAAGGGGCACGAAGCCCTGATACTATGATCTATGCTACCGCAAACGGCGCACACACTACATTAACAAAATGTACCAAAATGCAAAAGGAAGAGGAGAATATAAAGAAAGATGTCTTGAATGGAAATGGTGACTGTGCTCCATCAACAACTGCCACTGCCGCTAGTGATAGGGAGGAACCCCCGAGGAGCGCCTACACGCACGGGGGCCGACTCAAATTCTTTAAAGGTACACAATTACAATCGTATCAATAAAAACTAACAAACATTCCAACATTTTAAACTTTATACTTATTCTTCGCGCATTTGTGCAGATGGGAAATTTATATTGGAATTGGAAAGATCTCGAGAAGGCGAAAGAGGATCTTGGGTGCCTGTGCCGAGAAAAACGTTCTGGCCACCGCAAGGTACCGGCTCAACAATACCTACTTATCGTCAGGAAAGCAGTACATCCCTTAGTGGTATGTCATCATGATAAACGATTGTTTTTATTTAATTTGTTTTAATGATAGATATACTAGTTTCAGATGATAACAGTTCCATTCAGTCTTCGCCCTGGCAACGTGACCACTCATGGAAACAGACTAGCCCGAGAAAAAGCCTCTCCAAACAATTTACATTCTATTACATAGCTAATAAGAAACTGCGAAGAGCCCTAATCAAGTCGAAAAAGGCCAGAAAACCATTTGATCCATCCGTAGAAGACTTGATGAAACGCAAAAATGTACGCGTGTGCAATACAACAAATAAGTCATCATCACCTCCACATTCATCAATATCAGCAACAACTAGTAGTAACACAATACCACCGACTACGACAATAACAACAACAAATAAATCGAAAAAGAAAAAAGAAACACGATTACAAAGCCTAATACAATTATTAGTGGATAAAATATCTGCAAGTTCACCCGTTCGCGATACGGTCGTATCGCCGAGAAAACGCATCCTTCGCGAAATGGAAAAAGATTCCAAGCCGCACGTAGAAGATGCATGCTTAAAACGTAGTCGTGGCAAACCGTCAGTGTCAGTCAGTGTCAATAAAGTGGCAAGTCCGGTGAGGACGAATGGCATTGTCGACGAACCGTCACCGCCGCAGCTTCCAACTGCTAGACAAACCCAATCTAGAAATAGCAGCTACAGTATTACGTCGCTATTGGCCGATGATAAGAACGTGAAGCGATCGCCTGCGAATTCGCCTAGTCATTACTCGCCGGGCGCTATTGCTGCTGGTCAACATCAGTACTCGACGCCGACGTCCGAAGATCGCTGGTACACAGAAAGCGTCGATCGTTTACGTTCCATTGAATTATCGGTAAGTATCCTGTCTCTCTGTGTGTATATTGTAACTATTAAATCCTCAGGTGTTGTTTAAGAATGACGTAATTCCATTGTTTTATGTGTTTTGGAACGTGCCGTTCATTTGTGTTGCGCGCAACATTAATTATTAGACCATAACATAACAATACATATATACGATAGTAGCAGCGAGCACGAGCCTAAACACTTTGTCGGGGAAACTCTTGGCTTGGATAGAAAAAGAATTTCTGCTTTACTGACCATGTAATTATGGCACTCGTGCTAGCTTTCGTTTCGTTTCCGTTGTTTTGTTATGCGTTATTTCTTCAATTCTTTGAATGTGTTTTGTTTTTTTTGTTTGTTTGTATTTTAAACTAGTAAAGAGATTCTAATAACCGGAAACGAGTAAAATATGAAATTGCATAGTAGAATAAGAAGGAGAAATCACTAACTAATTAATTAAATATAAAATACTATTTGTTTTCAGCATGTTGATAAGAGACTGTGCTTGCCGTACGCAACGCCCCCCTCATTCATACCGCCCTTCATACATCCATATTCGATAGCACCACATTATTTACATTTTGCACGAGGATTTCCCGGTTTGACGACGGCAGCACCGCCGACATATTCAATGCCATTGCCCGTGCGTCCTGAAAGGCCTTCATGTTCGTGGGCCGCTGAACCACCACGAGACGACAATGAACACAGGGATGATAATATCACAGGTATGAATCATATTTTTCTATTATCTCTACTCTAATTCTTATTGAGACACGACGATAAAGGGACAAGATGGACAATTAATTCGAATTCATTTTAGATATGCCGTTAAACCTGTCTAAACATGCCGGATAAAGGATGAAATTCAATTTTTGCCGTCAATAAGTTAAGTGTTTGTGCCTTCCAAATGAAATATGTATCAAGAAAACTCGAACAATAACGCAATGGTCGTAAACCAATTAAGGATTTAAGAATTATATGTATTTTATATTCGATGATAGTAATATATTTTTGTATATAGGCTGCGAAAATTTGAAAAGAACAAAAAACTTGTAATACTTTCCACTTATCGAGACCAGATAACAATATAGGTTTGTTCCAACAATGCACCAAACTAATTCCGAACTGTACGACGCATGAACAGTTTTAAAAAAGCAACGTTTTTTTTAAACTGCTCTAAACTAGTTTGCTGCTTTGTTGGAACAAACCTTATATCTACGCCTGACCTATATTGTCGTTAAAATGACGACAAACTTACATTCATTGAACTACGAAAATTTTATACACGTGTACGAGTGCAATTAGGAATGTATAAATATTAAAGAATATTTAAGACATGAAGCATAACAAAAATAAAGGAAATGCCGTATAGAAATCCTTTAACTATTAATTAAAATTAATATTTGATTATATTTTGTACATAATTTATTTAATCTACTTTATACTATACTATTAACTATATTTTTATATATCTTAAATAAGAATTATTTAATTTAATTATAAAAAGTCGACCAAAACGGCGTATTTAGAAATCTAGTTAAAAATTGAAAAATTGCTTCGAGACTACGTGTTGCCCATGAAGAAGTAATAATTGGGAACAGTTTTTTTTATACCTTGATATCAGATAACGAATTATTTTGTATTCATGTACATAAAAATTTAATAAGAAATTATGAAACATTACCGGACGAATTATTAGGTGGGTCTAAAAATATTGGACATAGAAAAGTCAAAAAGTATTGGATTTTTCTATGGTCACTGTGTTGTTCGAACTCCTAGTATATTATTTTAAATATGAAATGTCCAGTTTATACTATAAATATGACTTATCAATGGACTTGGGGAGGGGGATGATAATGAAAGTATCAATTTAATAAGCAAGCCCGTAACAAGAGGATAATCAATGATAAATACTCTTACGAATGATTTTGTGTGTAAATATGCATAAATGATCGACTTATTTTTCGTATTTTTCCGAATAAAAATACTATAAACTAAAAACAAACGAACTTTTTTATAAACTAAAAATCCTTCAAAGATTTAAAAGCATCTGAACCGTAGGAACATCCAAAAAACGATTATCCTTAAATCCTTGCAGATTCCAATATAATGAAGCACTTTTTGGTCACCAAAGTGGTTGGAACTTGTTAATCTGCAGAAAAGAAAACAAAATTTTGGGCATTTTGACGTATCGTTTGACAATTTTACAATTTGTTAACTTGGTTGCCTATAGTATGTATCAGAAGTTACAAATATATACGTAAGATGTCTCTGCGAGTCAATAACTTTAAAATATTTGAAAACAATTGAAATTGCCAGGACTACGCGAAATTTGATCCATCAGTAAAATGTGAAGTAAGAATTTTTTGGCATACAAGTTTATTTTCATTTATACTTTATATTTAAAATAGATATAGGCGAAACTTGCGAAAGTCCATAACAATTTTAAAATGTGTTAACTTGGTTGCGCATAGTGTGTATAAGAAATTAGATACACATGCGCAAGATGTGTATGCAAGTCAAAAACTTAAAAAAAAATTAATGAACAATTGAAATTGACTACGCAGAGTTTGATCAATCAGTAAAATGTGAAGTAAAAGTTTATTTTTATTTATGCTCTATATTCAACTTGGAAATAAACGAAATTCCATTACAATTATATAATGTATTGACTTGGTTGTCTATAGTCTGTATCAGAAGTTAGATATATATATATATATATATGAGAAAGATGTCGCTGCAAGTTTAAAAGACAATTGAAAATTGCCATGACTCCGCCAAGATTGATCAATCAGTAAAATCTGAAGTAAGAATTTTTGCATACAAGTTTATTTTTATTTATGCTTTATATTGAACATGGAAATAAGCAAATATCCATTACAATTTTATAATGTGTTAACTTGGTTGCCTATAGTGTGTATTAGAAGTTATAAATATATACGAAAGATGTCTCTGCACGTAAAAACTTAATTCTATCTAAAAGACAATTGAAAATTGCCATGACTACGCCAAGATTGATCAATCAGTAAAATGTGAAGTAAGAATAGTTTTTGCATACAATTTTATTTTTATTTATGCTTTATTTATATTCAAAATGGAAATAAACGAAACTAGCGAAAGACTATCCCAGCCAATGAATCAGACAAGTTCGCCGGAGCGACGATCATCGTTTGCGCAAGAATTGATGGATGATAAAAACATTATTAATAAAGAAACATCGGAGAAATCAAATTTTCCGGATCCAGAAATAGATAAGAAACCTACTGGAGAAGTAAAGCCCAGAAAAACATCACGCTTGACTTCTGATCGTTCTCCTTCCGTAGCGAAAGTCAGGAGTTCATTGATATTGATGAAAATTTCCGAACATCGAAGATTAAGCGAACGAAAAATGTTTGACGCTGCTGGTGAAGATGCAAAAAAGATACGACATGGACATTACGAATATGAAGGCGAGCATGATGAAGAAGAAGGTGAGGAGGTGCATGATTCGTTTTCCACGTTCTCATCATCAGGAGGATCATCGTTAACCGAGAGCAACAAAACTATTGACGAGGAACAAATCTTCCGAGCAGAAGAACTTGAGGAAAGTAAACGAGAATCCTCTGTTTCCTCATACAGCTACATGGAAACTGCTGTAGAGGAAGAAATCGAAGAAGAAGAAATACCATTCGTATCGGTTTTTGAACGATTAGATGCAAAAAGGGAGGTCCTTCCGTATCCGGATGAAATAACTGCTCAAATGCTGAAAGACATTTCTGTTGATTTGGGACAAATACGTTTGTGTTGGCCGAAGAAGGAGAAATTAAAGATTGATTTCATGGCAAATGTTATCCTACCTGATGGTTACCTAATGAACACAAACAAGGAGAAGGTGTTGCTCTTATATTGCGAGAATTTTCGTGTGCAGTATCATACCAAATTCCCGCATAGGAAACCGTTACTTTTATGCGGGGACAACGTTGTTGGACAACGAGTAAGTTGATTTTTATTACATATCTACGTATTTTCTTTCAATTGTAAATTGACAACTAATTGGTATAATTGCAACAACAACAAATAGAAAATGGTTTGTACTACACTGCGACCTACGACACTACCACATCCTGATTTGAGCACGTGGCAAGAAATGGCAAGTTTCGTTGCTGATCATATTACATATGAACCGTTAGATCCACCAACGAAATTGGTAAGTTCGAAAGTAACCTAGAAAAGTGAAAGATTTGTTAAACTGATGTTTCTCGTAAGAATATCAAAATGTCATTTCGAACCAGTAGCGTAACCAGAATTATTTCTTGGGGGGTGTAGTCGTAGAAAATAAATTATAAATAACACAGCCAGCAGGAAGCAAATAATCAGTTAATTATATTTATAAAACAAATCATAAATCAAATACTAGCTTATTTCTGAATAACCTATATATATAAAAAAATTGGAAATTTTGGGGGGTGCAATTGCACCCTTGCACCCCCCCCCCCCTGGGTACGCTGGTGTTTCGAACATTGAAATGCATTAGAACTGGAATTCTCCCTCGTTTAGACGTTGAATAAATGGACGATAACGGGTTGTCTAAAAACAAATATACCAACCATACTTGCTCAGATTAAGAATAAGGCTAGATGCGTAATCGCGTTTGCGTACCTAGTCGTTTAGTAAGAGAAGGGTATAGGACGATCACGTGACTGGGGTCATCTTCATAAGACTTTCGGTTTCAGGTTCTGTCAGGTTCTGTCAGTTTTGTAATTAAAGCAGTGTTATTGCTCAATAACAGTTACAATCATCTGACAATTTAATTGTCTAGATGCAGTTGTCAAAGCACAATGACAGTGCCCCCTTCGATAGCGCGCTCTCTCTCTCTCTCTCAATGTGAAAAGGATATGAGTAGGTATGAATCGTTACACATAAGGTATAGGGAAGGGAGCATCCAGTAGTTTTAATAATATTAGATCTATGCAACGAATGTCTCCAACATCTCAGCTAGCCGCGCTATCTCTCTCTCTCTCTCTCTCTCTCTGTCTCTCTATCACATATGCTGACAATGACGGATTGATTTGATTTGGGGAATCTGGCATTCGTACAGATTCGTGCTAGCATGGTACTTATGGACCCGATCGTGCCCGAAGAGAAAATGGGCACAGAGCGGTTTGTATATTGTTGGAGACACCAATTTGGATCCACGCGCCATCTAGCCTTATTCTTAATCTGAGGCCACTTGCCACACGTTTTCGCGATTGATCGTCCATTCCAGTTCGTATACACTTCAATGTTTCGAAGTAAATCTGACAACATTTGTTGATGTCGTTGGTCGCCTAGCAACAACACTAATAATGTACATACGTTGTTGAGACAATAGTAGATTATATCATAAAGCGTATAAGTGACACTTTGTGTGGCGAGTAGGAAGAGTTGACAATTCCTACGAGCCACACAAAGTCACTTATACGCTGAATGATATATACTATTTTATCTCCGAACGCCACTTAATTTAATCAAAATTGTAATAATAAATGAACAAATAACAAAAGAAATTGTTGAATCTCTTTTGAATCGTTGAATCAGAATAAACAATTCGTGAATGTCGACGCTATGGCATTTGACGTTTGTTACCTTTACGCCAGTTGGGTTGCATAGGACTGCTCTACTGCGTACTGCACGCTGATTGGTCCGAATCAATCTACGCGAGTTGGGTTGCATAGAACTGCTCCACTGCGTATTGCACGCCGATTGGTCCGAATCACTTTATGCGCCTAGGAGGTATAAATTATTCACTTATACGCCTAGGAGGTATAAATTATTATGAGTATCGAAGGCGCGATAAAGCTACACTTATACACCATGCAACAGTGAATGTAATGTGTCACTTATAAAAGCACCAATTAATTTTATATGCGTAATGTATGGCTTTTTATCCTTCAGTTTAGTTAGGGCAGGGGTCGGCAGACTTTCCAGTGAGAACAGCCAAATTGTGAAGAAAACATGAAAACGAAAATATCAGAGAAACTGAAATTTTGAAATTTTTATTGTTGGTGACCAAAAAAAAAAGCTCTCTCAATAGTAAATTATATAATTATATCCTCCGAGAATAAGCGGTGACCAAAAAAAAAAGCTCTCTCACTAGTAAATTATATCCTCCGAGAATACGCGGTGACCAAAAAAAAAAAAAGCTCTCAAGTCTCCAATTTTCAAAGAGCCGCAAACGCTTTGCAAAGAGCCGAGGTCTGCCGACCCATGAGTTAGGGGGTCAGCAACAGTAATTTGCTTACAAAGCTATTGACTTAATGAAATAACGTTATATTTGTATGTAAAATATATGCAATAAATTTGTATACTATTTCTCGGAAATGTTCACATATATAATGCACCAGCAAGCAGAATATTTATGAATGAATAATTCATAATAAAATGCAACAGGTTAAATTGGACCAGGATGTGTTCGTGTTGTGCGATATGTTTTAAGTTTTCCTGCGTTTTCGTTTTCAGTTTCACGGTCATAATGATATCGATTTTATCATTATATCTTTATATAATCATTTAATTTACTATGCAAAACTATTTATGAAGTAAGTAACTAATTTAAATCTTAAATGTAAAGAAACTTCGGAAAGTTTTAGTTTAGTATTTTCTACATTTTGCAAGATAATTTTTTGATCAAACTTTTTTCACAATTCGACTAACAGATGCAGCAAACTATCAAATTAAAAACATTTATTCCCACGAATAACAAAACAAAAATAAATGCATGTCATATCAAAACTTAAATTTATTACTGATTATTATAAATGCTTCGATGAAAAACTTCATTTACAATTTGATGCTGATGTTAAGGATTTAATTACGTGAGGAAAAAGTGTAGTTTCCTTCTCGTTATATATTTTTATTGTTTGTTCACTTTACCACGTCATATAGATATTTATAAAAGGGGTTTCGTAGTTGTTGTTGTGTATTTGTAGGTAGGTTGACGGAAATGCAACTTCAACTTCGAATAAGTCGAAACTATACAAGGCACATGCATAAGAAACAAGTAGCGTGTCTACCTCTACCTGATCGGCCAAAAAGATCGCATGGAGTTGCATTCGCTGCCCTGTTTACAGAGCTTAAAAGTTTGTTCCCTTGCATTTCATCTTCATCTTCTTCCCTGTAACTAACTATACATTATAATACTGTACTTACCCGTTTCCCAAAAACGCCTTTGTTCGCTTCGCTATAGTATAAAAGTAAAGGATTCTTTCGCTAGAATATACAGGGTGTCCCAGACCAAACGATACAGCGGAAAATAGCAGATTCTACATGAAAAACTGAGTAAGAAAGACCCATAACAAAATGTTCAGGGAAGCACCGTTTTTAAACAGGAAGCAATTTAAGTTGACCAACCACCTGTTTCAGGAACTCAGTGGTTGTTATTTACGAATTTATAACGATTTATTTGGACGACTGGAATTCTGACAGACGGATGACAGATAACCTACATTACCTAAATTATTTAGAAATTATGGCCCGATCAACAATGTCATAGCAACCACTGATTTTTGAACATGCGAAAGCTCTCTGATTGGTCAACTTAAATTGCTTCCCGTTTAAAAACGGTGCTTCCCTGAACATTTTGGTATGGGACTTTCTTACTCAGTTTTTCATGTAGAATCTGCCATTTTTCGTTGTATCGTTTGGTCTGG
>JARJEB010019715.1:0-13347 GCA_030264535.1 Liometoxenus newtonarum | reverse complement strand
GAAATTTCAGACTCCTTTGCGAGTTTTTTTTTAAATAGACAGTTTCCAAGCAAGACGTACATTTCAAGATTAATAAAAAAATTTGAAACATTTTCACATGCAACAAATATTCAATCGACCGAATTCTAATCCTTTATTGACTGCCACAGGTAGTGTTAATATAATAAAAAAGAAAAGGATAAATCCAAGTGAAAAAGTGACGTTTTAAATAGCGATGTATATTGCGCAACTGAAACTCTTAAACACGAGACGTTTAAACGCACTTTTAATTGAAATTTCGCAGAGAATGTTGTTAATAGGTTGACAAATATTGTGCAAAAAAAATCAAACTGATAAGATCTTCTGGAGAGCAACCATCAGCATTATTAATTTTCCCATGTAAATTCCCATGTAGCACTTTGAAATATATTAATGTTAATGAATAAACTAAATCTTAAATTGGAACGTATTTATTCAAGGTAAGTTGTTAGGGTCATGCCAAACATTTGAAGTTGCGGCAAATGACAGGTGAACCAAATGAAAAGTGGACTTTGTGAGGTTTGAAAAAAATATATGAATAGTGAATGAATTGAGTTCGTCAAACATATGTTACAATAATTGCGTCATGTATAGAGCATGATGTGATAATGTTAGTCTACAATAGAACACCGCTTCGAAGCAAACATGAGACCCGGAAGTTTTGTGGTAACCACAGGCATAGTAAGGATATACAGAGGATTCTCATATGACGTCGTGTGTTGAGTATGTTTATCCAGGAAGGGAAGACATGGCAAATCAGTGCCTTTGGGAGAGACAAAGAAAACCTTTGTTTTTCTTTTTCTCTGGCGCCGGTGACAGCGGTAAAAATAGAAACTTGCTTCAACGTCCTTGTTTTTTTTTAGTTTCACGTTTCGCCGCTTGATATTCAGCGCCAGGGGGAAATAACCATTGTTCTTCTCTTTCCGTCATGGCTGAACATGCTAATGCTCTGCCTAACCAATCGCAAAGTGTTTTTTTGACGCGAACACTCAATAATAAAATCACGAGGAATCGCGATTACGTTTGTCATAATTATAACAGCACTGATTTGATTTTATATACATAATTTGAAAATTCGTTGATGCGTCGAGTTTCGCAAACGTAGGTAGCGCTGGGCATGGGCACCAAGTCTGTTGTTTGCTTAGAAGGACTATATCATGATTATAATTGTAAAGTGAAAAAATTCAAGCTCCGGTTTATAATTCCGGAATAAGTGGAGTATATGGGATTCTGGCCAATCTTTAAATGTCATACATCAATAGATAGATCTTGACGAACTGAATCTTAAACAATAAACAAATTTTGGTGCTCTTCAAAATTATGAGAATTATAGTCTTGCAAAGATTGATATTTTATGTAAAAATTGAGGTTAAAAATGTATACATACTGCTCGACATGCTGTTCAATGTGCATGCTTCATACTTTTGATTTTTGACAGCCGTGAAACAGTGCCGTCTCTAGAATTTTTGTGTATAACGGAAACTTAAAAAATACCGTTCGGAAAACTCACACATTGATTAAATAAGTGAAATAAACTCGTAATTCGCAAACTGGAAATCTAATAAAATTTAAATTATACCATATGTTCTTAACAGTTTTCAACGGCTTATAGCTAGTGTGCAAAACGAGCGACTTTTAACCCAGTCGAGACTGGGATGAAATTTTGTCGTCCGCACGTTAAATCTGAACGCATGGGGCGTTTCACCGAGCGTGTTTGTCCTCGATATCTGAACGACCTGTACGACGGCCAGGCGCGCTCCGGCGCTAAATCAGAACGGCCCCCAGTTAAAAAAAGGGACAAATTATTACAAAAAGGGGCAAATTATTAATACGCTCGGGCTTTACTACACTCGGCTTCGCCTCGTGACGTAAACTTGCCCTCGCGTATAATAGCCTGCATTATGGGCTTATTGAATAATATACTATTATTACATTTCTATATTGTAGAAAAACAATGTACAAACATAAAAAGTACCTCAACAATGACAATCGGCAGTAGCACGCGTGTCAAAAATAAAAAAATAACCTCAAAAATGACAATCAGCAGTATGATTTCCGTCATCATAGCATACGTAGTTGAACAGTCATGCTTCAACCTGATTGGCTAGGAATAGAAAATATTCCAAAAATTGTTTATTGAGAGTTGGCGAACTTCTATGTCATGCACTTATGTTAAGAGATTAATTCCGCAATTCAAATACTTGAACTATAATTATGTTATATCCTAAATATGTTAATATTACGTCGATCATAAACCGTTCTTTAGAATTTCAGAAAACAAAATACTGAATACAGAAACCAGCACTCTAGGTTCTTTGCAAAAACTAGTCAAACTAATTTTACGGTTCAAAAAAATTGCGAATTTATTTCCTGCATCATCATTTTAATTATTATTCCATATGGGTGATATTTTATTTTAAAATCAAGGACATTGCAAAAATGATTCAGGTGCTGGCTTTGCACATATACAATTTTATTTTTATAACAGAATATAATATATAGAATCGTTTAGAATTAATTAACAGAACAAAGAATTGCCTGAATTTAATTTAAATTTTTAGATCTCTATATTTTCTACTCTGAACAATAAAATATTGACTATTTTATTGCAACAAAATTTTGAAACTAACTTGTAAACTCTATTGTTGCTGTTGGAATGTAAAACTCAAACTTGTTGCTTGCAATATTTCTTCTCTCTTATAAATTGTGTTTCTCAATAACAATCGCTCCAGTGCAGTGGCGTAGGTAGGTTAAATTGATTCTAAAGTAAACTGGATGGATTTGCTTACCAACGCATATGTATCATTTGTGAAATAATACTAAAAATTATGTAATTTTTTTCTTTTAATTTTTTCAATATTTTCACATTGTTAATTTCCGAAATGGGCGGCCCCAGTGCGCCGCACTCTCTTGCCCCATGATAGCTTCGCTACTGCCTGCATTGCGCATTGCTCCTGTTGTACACTATGAGAAGCATGAGAATAGTTTAAATTAATAAATGTAGATTTACCTTAATCTGTATTTCTGTTGAGCACGCATTCTTTTCTTTCTAAGCACAGCACGAATTCTCTTTCTAGCAATCCCTACGACCCATCATCATACAACGTTTACGATCCATATGTTTACAGTCCTACCTTCAATTGGCGTGCAAATTTCCGCTCAGGTGATGACTTAGAATCAGCGGAAAGTCGCGAGCCATTGTCGCCAGACTACAAAGATCCCAAAAAGCCTAGAGAACCACAACAGAAGCCGGCAAGTTATGATGATAGCATCTTGCCTGGCGGCGTGTTGGACGTCGATGCAGTCGATGGCTTTGCGAATCCGGCTGGACTGCCAGGATTAGGTCCAGAGTTTGGATTTGGTTTTGGAAATAATGGCGGTTTCTCGAGAAAACCAAGTGCCGCAGGATTATTTGGGTTTGGCAGTTTCTTCGGACCCTCTTTAGGGGGTGAATACCAACCTTGGTGGAAAGGGTGAGTCATGCATTTAAAAAAAAAATAATAGATTTATAATAAAACAATAAGAAACAGATATAATTATGCAGATTACCGGAAACAACTTAATATCTTGTTTTGAATCTTCAGGCTATATAGCTTATTTTTATCTCTAATATCGGTTTGTAATTTATTCAGCAATTTTTTCTATACACCTGCATAACAATATAATTAATACAACTTGAATTTATGAATAACTTCAATCCAAACAGAAGTTTGCATATAATATGACGCACAATGACAGAATATTTTTAGCAAAACAAAAATTGCTATATCTCATTCCCCGTAAGTCGTTCGAAATTGTTGAGGAAGGTAATCATAAAATAAAGTTACCCACACCTTTTCTTTTCGCACGCGCTCCTGGTTTTACTGACAACAATTGGTTTCCTGGCCTAGTTAGTACAAGCGTTCCTGCAGATAGGCTCGTGCTTGGTCGTTTTCAGCAAAATAAATAGATATAAATTATTATTGATTGTTTATGAATTTCATTGAAAGATAAAAGTTTTTCTTCCAAAAATATAAAAAAATCTTGCTTTTCCTTTTAAAATATAGAAGTTTGGGCTTCCGGTTCACAAGAATATTCATATCTTTGTTAATTTAATCTGCGGCAAATTGGAGAAACTGAGACATTCATATTTTCGAGTTATTTGAGATTAAAATTTTGAAATATTTTGTGTTTCAACACTCGAACATAGAAACGACATCACGAGATCAGTTCTCCAAAATCTGAAAGTACCTACCTGTACAAATAAAAAAAAATGAAAAAGTCATGAGAAATATCGAAAATGAAACACCCTGTATAACACTGATTGCTAAAAGGATATTGAATCAAATAAAAGTGCCATTTCGTTTCTTTTATTTATATATTTGTATTTGTTCGAAAATTAATAGAAATGTAAAATAAAGTTTGTAACTCGCACAAGTTTAATATGCGTTTAGCACTATTTGCAATTCTTCACTTGGACATATAGAAAGTTAAGAAACTAAAGTAATTGATCATTTACATTGCATATGTGTTGGTATGCACTAATTTGAGTTTCTAATTAATTTTTCCGAATATTATATCACATTAGTAGAGGAAATGAGCCGGTTCGAACGCCACCTGCAGATGGAGGAGGATGGCTAGAAGTTGGTATGTATTTCTTAATTTACTTAATCCACATATAATCCACATAATCCACATGTTGGTCTGGTTTTCAATTTCTGTTCATCTGCTTTTTATGTGGATTAAGTGGATCAAGAAATGTCTGCAGGTGACGTTCGAACATTTTAGGTACTATAGTGAGGACATAAAAGATAAAAAAGTTATCAAAATGTCGTTTCACACGTTTGTAACTCCATGAACAAAGAATGCAAGAATAGATTTAGAATTTGGTTATGGATTTTTGGGCATATAAAAAAAGTAGTTTTCTCTTATTAAGTACTGACCGAAGAACAAAAGCTAAAAGAAACCTAGCGGATGTAAAACTGCACATTATTGTATGTGTCACAATTTATTTATGTTTATTAAAATTAAATTTTGTTGATGAATACGAGTACAACCGGAATATGAATCGTATTTTCTACAGTCTACCGACATTGTAATTTATGATGGCATGTGTTTGTTGATGCTTCAAGAATAAGAAATTATTATAATATATGTGTCAATAGAAAGTTGTTTTAAATCTTTTCTCGGCTTGACATGAATACAGTGGATATTTTGTATTTTTGTTTTGTGGGTTAACACATATACCTATAGATGTAGGAAACAATTAGTTAAGTATTTGAACTTGACCTTCTCTCTTCTTTTTATTGTCCTCCTGTCATTAATTTAGTTTTTTTATTTACACTGACTGAATGGACCGATTAGTAATCGTGACCTCATGTTTTAAAATAATATAAAAGCAATACGAGAGGAGAAATCCGTGAAAGGAAACTCTCGAACCTATAGTCGTGCGGCGAGCGAACATTGTGCCTTACACAGAAGTTCTAAAATTGAGAGATATAATCTTATACATCTTTTGAATCTACAAGCAAACAGGAAATTTGCAAATAGTAATCAATGTCATTAATATTGCTTCGTTACGCAACAAATAACATGAAACGTAAAATGCAAATGTAATTGCTTGAAATAAATTGCAAGCAAATATTATGATACTGATACAGATAGAAAATTATCTAGCAATATTGCCTTAGGGAAAACGTGTGCATTGAACGTGAAGAGAGCACTGACGATGATGATGATGACGATACCATAGAAAACCAAAAGAATGAAACTGAGGACGTTCCAAACTTCTTTTCGACTTCGATCAGTCTCTCAAATTGCCAACAGACTCCGACGAAATACGAATGTACTACTAAGTGAGTAATACATAATTATCTTAATTAGCTGTGTATAGGTACATATTTAACCGCAATCTTTAGAATTAACAACCACGGAGTGGTAAAGACATTTACCGTTCGTTACAAGTGCTGTTATGGATTTGTTCGAAGTGAAGGATCTAGCGGTTGTAACAAACAAATAGAACTGAAATCATTAACAGACACAATCGAACAACTTGATGGCAAAGCATTTATGGAAATGGTGTCCATGGCTGGCATGAAAGATGAAATTGACGATGGGAATTTCACTGTTTTCCTACCCACAGACCAAGCAATTGAGGAATTCGATGACCGCATGAATGCTATGGTATTACAGTTTATAGATGATTCCATCAGTGATGGCAAGCCGGTTTGCACCGGTGCAAATACCTAAACATGGTTTGAACCCGCCTTAACCATAAAATTTAAAATCATTTGAATCTTATGAATCTTCTTGGCGAATAACACGCCATCCAATTGGGTGCATTCGGTGCATTCACCCGGTGCTTTGAGTGCAAATGCCATCACTGAATTCCATGTAAGTTTATTCTATTTAACAATCTATTTTGGTATATAGAATCGCGTAGAAATGGTTCGCCGACGACGTGATGCCGTTTCAACACCGGAATTGGTCCGTAATCATTTTGTTTCTGGTTTTGTTGATTTGAATGATTTATCGAATGAAGAACTAATCACATCTCAAAATAGTAACAAAACAATTAGGATCAACGTCTATCCAACTAGGTCTTTTGAAAAAATGATCACGGCCAATTGCGTGCGAATTAAGAAAAGCAACAACTTGGCAAAGAATGGTATTGTTCACATATTGGAAGGCGTAATGCAACCAGCAATTAACAGTATTCCAATAATTATCGAAGAACATCCAAAACTGAGTAATTTCAGAAAAGGTAATATTTATATTTTCTCTTCTATAATAGTATGCTGCCAAAAGGGTGTTGAGCAATTTACCATGCATCAGTGATGGCATTTGCACCGGGTGCAAATTTTTATCCACCCGATGCACCAGGTGCAATGATTGAATGCACCAAATGGGTGCACCTGGTGCAATCGTTTGCAACTATTTTGAGCAGGTCGGAACTACTCTGAGTAGTTTACAGTGGCATATCGGATGGAATGCACGGGTGCATTCGGTGCAACAGTTGGATGGCGTGTAATTTGATAATTTCTCAATAAGATTGATAATATACAAATAATTTAAAATTTTAAGGTTATGGCGGAAGTCGGTTTGCTCCTTCAGGGTGCAAACGTTTGATTGCACCCGGTGCAAACCGGCTTGCCATAATTGCCATGCATTAAATGTGGATTGATTCTGTTTCAGTTTTGGAAAATACAGATTTCGTCAGTTTCTTCAAAGATGATGGTCATTATACAGTGTTTGCACCAACGGATGAAGCATTCGAAAAGTTGGATCCGGCAACTAGAGAAAAGTTGTTAAGTGGTAAAGGATGTGCTGGAAGCATTCTGCGTCATCATATCGTTGGCAATACTATCTGTTCATCTGCAATTATTGGTAATGCTACCACGCATAATATCGTTGGCGAATTACTGGAAATGGAACGTACCGATGATAATAAATTAGTGATTGAAGATTCGGCAAATATTAAAAAGTCTGATATTATGGCTACCAATGGTGTAATTCACTTGGTTGATAGCGTTATGATTCCAGAAAGTGGTAAGTCACATTTTAATTTCAACCTATTTTAAATTTTAACTAATCTCAGCTTTTATTTATCAAAATAGCACTTTATTTGAATGACGCTTTGAAGAAAAATAACATGACCAAGTTCCAAAAATTAATTGAACAAGCCGAATTCCAAGAGGAAATGAATGGTTATGAGAACGCAACAGTGTTTGCACCAAGTGATGAAGCATTCGAAACACCTGAAGCTAAACAATACATGGAACATATCAATGGTGATGTAGAAAAGCTACGTGATTTTATCAAGTACCACGTAATCGATGGTAAACTCGAAACTTGTGATATGGAAAATAATGCTTTCTTGGACACGTTGGCCGAAGATCAACGGTTACGCGTGAATCTTTATTCTACTGTAAGTATAACATTTTCAGTGAAGGCAAGCCGGTTTGCATCGGTGCAAATAAACAGAATTTGTACCCGTTTGCACCGGGTGCAATCAAACGTTTGCACCCTGAGGGTGCAGCCCGATTCCCGCCATAACTTTGAAATTTTAAATTATTTGAATCTTATGAATCATTTTATGCATTCATCACTGCACCCGGTGCATTGCTTCCGATACGCCACTGCAAACTACTCAGAGTAGTTCCGACCTGCTCGAAGTAGTTGCGAACTACTCAGAGTAGTTAGCGTGACATATCGAACGCCTAAAATGAGTGCAAATGATTGCACCGAATGCACCCAATGCATTCAATCATTGCACCCAGTGCTTTGGGTGCATAAACGTTTGTACCCGGTGAAAATGCCATCACTGAAAATTGTACTAATTGTTACTATGTTTCTTTAATAAATTTGTTTATATTGCTTTAGTTACCATTGTTTGCCAATATCGTAAATAGGGCAACTATAAACTGTGCTCGGTTGACTAATTTTGATGAGAAATCGTGCGGATCAATCATTCACGAAGTCGACCGGATTCTCTTGCCGGTTAATCAAACAATCATGGAAATAATTGAAAGTGATGGCAATTATAGCACGTTAAGGAAAATAATGAAGGACACAGAAGTGGAAGGTATACTGAAAGACACAAAACTATCAATTTCGTTTGTTGCTCCGGATGATGAGGCGTTCAAAAATGTTAACGAGGAAGACATGAAGACCTTATTGGAAGATAAAGAAAAGACCAACGTAGTTTTAAAGAATCATGTATTAACAGGTGAAAATTTAATTCAGTATTACATAGTCAATATGTTCTCATTTTTAACATAATATAAAATTTTGCAGAGATTTTATGCTGCGCCGGAGTTGGTCCTCAAACTTGGGGTTTTAACAGCGTTGTATCCACTCTCACTGGTCAACATCAACAGGTTTCCCGTAGCGGAAGTCGTCAAGTACGCATTGGTCGTGCGTCTGTTACAAAATGTGATGACATGGCCAAAAATGGTGTCGTCCATAGAGTTAATAGGGTATTATTCCCTCAACGTCCGCATCATCCACACTTGGGTTTCTTCTTTTTTGATTTTTAATTAATAATTACAATGAAATTGACTGAGAATTAATGTTTGTACTTTTATTATTTTATTACTAATAATAATAATAATTAAGATTAATTTAAGCATGCAAGTGTGAAGTAAATTAAAATGGTGATACAAGAGTTAAATTATAAATACAAGGTTGTGAAAAGCTGGTAAACTCAATTACTTTGGTTATGTTTAAATACGTAGATCCGATCGTAAAACATGTACCAAATATAATAACTACAGATGCGAATACAGTTTCCACAACAATATAATTTCCAGCATTAATATACTTTACATATGATGATTGCGTTGTTGGATGAGCTTCAATTGTTTCTAACATTGTTTCAGGCAATATTGTATTGTAAATTATGTTATTAAATACTGCTAGTTGTAATTCTTCATCGTATTTTTGTTTTAACGATCCAATTCGAATAAAAAACAATGGCGGTAATACGAAAACAAGTGGACCGATAAAAGTTCCACCAATAAGTGACATAACAATATCGAATTTTGGTACTGATTCAGCAAGAAAAATTGCTACAGCACTTAATGCTGTTCTCAGTATGCATCTTCTATGATTGAATTCTAAAATTAAAGAGGATGTCGTCTTTAAGAAACATGCAAAGCGTATATCTGTCTTCTGTATATATCTCAACAGGCTTTTTCGGAAACTTACTCTGGGGGTTACTTACCCGGAGTTTACTGAGTAACCCTAGGTTACTGCAAGGTTACTTACTCGAGTAGGTAGTAAACCAAGTAAACGAACTGCTAGTTCTAGTCTAGCACTGAAAATATTACACATAACCTACCTACGGTAATTTACATTTATGATTATTATATTTCAGATTTTGAAAGTGAATTTCGTACAAATATTATAGGCTATGGGCTATGGCTCCAACCGATTCAACTTCCCGCTAATTTATACTGTGCAATGCGCATGCGGTTCACCCACGACCCTACTAGGGGTAGTCAAGCCTGAGTAAGTTTTCGAACACAGTTTAATTTAACTCGGTTAGTAAACCAACATGCAGGGTATGATGATCGAGCTAACCCGAGTAAGTTTCCGAGAACGCCTTATGAAGGCATTTGCACCGGGTGCAAACATTTATGCACCCAATGCACCGGGTGCAATGATGAATTGGGTGCATTCAGTGCAATCATTGGATGGTGTGTTATCCGCCAATAAGATATGACAGATTTTAAGGTTTTGCAAACGTTTGATTGCACCCGGTGAAAACCGGTTTGCCATCACTGATATATCTAACTTCAAATTGATAGTATAAATACACACGAAATCAATTTGAAACTGTTTGGAGGACCAAATTAACGACGTAGTGGATACGTTAGTTCCACCTACTAACTAGGAGCCCCGTTCTGCCCCTCTGGTATTATCAACATGATCGAAATTACCTCTTGCAATCCCAAGACAATCTTCCAAATGTTGATAGAGTGCAGTATTACTT
Organism: Liometoxenus newtonarum; assembly: GCA_030264535.1. Taxonomy (NCBI): domain Eukaryota; kingdom Metazoa; phylum Arthropoda; class Insecta; order Coleoptera; family Staphylinidae; genus Liometoxenus; species Liometoxenus newtonarum. The sequence goes on along the minus strand of JARJEB010019715.1, from coordinate 2,855 downwards.
ACTGCCAAAGTTAAACATAATTGTAGCGCAACTAAGAATGCTGCAAAGTGCAACGCTATTGAAGTTGGCAATGATCCCAGTACACTTGCTTTTGCGCTCGAACCATATCGCCAATATGCAATTGATGTAGTAATTGCAAACATACTTAGAGAGCCTGTGGAAATAACGAATTTATCTATGACTACCCAATTATGTCTCATCATTGTATTAGTGACGTATCCATGGCATTATGAACTCATAATGCCATGGATATGTGTTTATTATTCATAATGCCATCGATACCAAACAAAAACAAAGGTATAGCTATAGAATATAGCTGATTCGGAGGTCATATCGGTTAAATGTCATCGCACAAACAGCCGTTTCATCATTTTCATAATTTATGGTGAAGAGTGTCGGTTCCTCAAAAATAGTGAGGAATTTTCTAATATAATTGAGACATAATTGAATAGTCGTGGATAAAGTATAGCAGGTATTTAACTCGTGTATTATTATTGTTCTAATTCACTCAGATGGCTACGACACTCACCTGCCCTCGTTAATTAATTGCTCAATAATACACTTATTGAATAATATACTATAATTAGTTTCCTAGTTTGATTTAAACTAAAAAAGTCTGTACCTACTTACCTGCAAAGCCTGCAAAAATAACTCTGGATATTTTAGGCTTATCATTCATGTCCACTTGAATAGTTAATATTGTTGGGTGGATATCAAATTGAAACGTTATTATTCCGTAAGCTGTAAGTATGTTAATCCAAATAGGCCGGGCAGCTGATACATCCGAATCATTAATAATGTCTCTGTTATCCAATAACATTGAAAATACAACTAGAACGAACGTCCCTACTACAAATGTAACGGATAAGGTACACAGTAATCTAAAAAATATAAATTAATAATCTAGAATTATATTAAGAAATATTAATAACGGGATTTCATTATTTTGAAAACCGACATGATCAGAAAATCTATGATACTTTGGTTTCACTTATATTGATATTCATTATAAAAATTAGTTAATAGTATGTTACGTATCTAGAGTGAAAAGTTGCTTATTACGCACGATGCGGAAAAGTTACAAACGAGCCGCGTAGTGGCGAGTTTAGTAATCCGCGAGTGCGCAATTGCATCTTTTCACTCATATTACGTATTATACTTTTTCTACGACCACACAATATAATAATTTTATAAACCCAAAGAAAACAAATCAGCCAAAGTAATAGTGAGGACAACCCATAAAACACAAGTGAGCTCATCTGGTTGCATGCATTCAGGCTTGACAACTTTATCCAGGCGCTTGACAGCTTCGTCGCCAAGTTCAGCTTGTACAAATTACTTTTCCAAGGTCATTTGAAAATAATTTTATAGAGTGAAAGAAAACAAACCAAATAAATTAATAAAGTCCGTACGGGATGTATTACGATTAGGAGAAGCATCCAAACTGCAACATGATACTTTAATATTTCATGGTAAGTAAGTAAGGTTAAAAAAAGGCTATCGTTGACACCTTCGTTATGTGCGATTCAGTTTTCCAGATTTCATTATCTAACACTTTGAACGTACGTCACGAATGACTCGTTTTCAGCGCCTGCTCTTTGTGCATATTTGTTAATTTTTCGTAGTGGTCGTAGAAAAAATAATTTGACTACGACACTAAAATGGTCATAGTGTTTTGGAACAATAATGAAGCCCTATGTTACCAATAGTTATAATTACTTCATATCTTTTGGACTGCCCAACCATAATAAAGGACACAATAGTGTTCCGATTAAGATAATCCAATAACAGAAGGATAAGTCAAAATTGTTTTCCGTTATACGTCGTCCAAGCAATTGTAGTGTCTGCGAAGCTATTTAAAAATATTTTAAATGCTATTAATTTTAAATGTTATTTACACTTGTAATAGTTATTACCAACTAGTAAATTTGGAATTCCTCCTGTAAAGATTGTAATGTCTAGAAAAAATGTAACAATTTTCGAAACTCGCTTGCCAAAAGTAATTTCGGCTAAGGCAGAATAAGGATAACGATTTTTTGTTTCCACATTTGCATCTATTTGTTCAGCAATCAGCCAACAGCGGCCCAATAAGGTAGCCGTGTATATTTGTAAACTACTTACTAGTACAACAATAATAATTCCATATATTCCTAAAAATAGTAGGTAACAAATTAGATACTTCCTGATTGAATAAAATATATTACAAACAAACCGCAATCAATAATACTTTTAGGTAGGGCAACAATTGGAAACACGCCGAACACATCAACAATACAAATTATTGCAAACAATGCAGATAATCCAGATGTAAATGTACGATGTTTTTTCACAGAATTTTCGTTTAGCTTGCTTAGCAGCAATGTTTTCTCAGTTACATCCATTATTCATACTAGCAAAGTTAATGACAGTTTTTTATGCCAGAACTTGTAAGGTTTCCAGTGAAGAAAAGTTATTGAATTACAAATACGTTTTAAATTACAGCATGCAGGACCGGAGGAAAGGTCTTTGGCGCAGATTTATTTTTTGTTGCTTTGGCGCCCTTATTGTGTTAGAGCAATGATGCTTGCATACCTTGCTTACCGCCTTCCTCCGGCCCTGACTGCATGCAATTCAATTCATTTATAGCAAAAGACAGTATGTTGTACATTTTTATTTAATTTAAAATCTATACTGTAAATGTGTGAACCTGAATTTCTAATTAATATTGCGCGATCCAAATATATGCTAAAACATTCACGTGTCTAAGCTTAGACTGCATTACTGATTGAATTCTGCTTTTGCATGGTGGTCTTGCTTTACATTTCTGCTCTCCCAATATATATATATATATGTATATTTTGGGAGAGCAGATCGTA